>VDFB02047790.1:161253-267905 GCA_007258455.2 Sequoia sempervirens | reverse complement strand
TCTTATTAGTGAGAATTATTACTAGCCACAGTTACCACAGTATGTGAATAAGTTTATACATATTTGTAGAGTATGTTAGATGGTGAAAGGAACAAGTCAGAATATTAGATTGTATCAGCCATTACCTATACCTGAGAGGCCTTGGGAGGACATTAGATGGATTTTGTTCTTGGCTTGCCAATGACACAAAAAGGGCATGATTCCATATTTGTGGTGGTGGATATATTTTTAAAGATGGCACATTTCATTCCATATCATAAGACTAGTGATGATTTTGATGTTGCAAAGTTGTTTTTCATAGAGGTGGTGAGACTACATGGTCTACCAAAGAGTATAGTTTTAGATGGAGATACCGAATTTGTTGGTTATTTCTGGAGGAAATTATGGAAAAAGTTGAAGACAGATTGAAGTTCAATTCTGTACACCATCCACAAACTAATGGAAAAACAAAGGTGGTGAATAGGAGTTTGGGTAACCTACTAAGATGCTTAGTAGGAGATAAGCCTAAGGGATGGGATTTGATTATACCACAGGAAAAATTTGCTTACAACAATTATATCAATAGGAGCACTAGTAAATCACCATTCCAGATTGTATATGGGAGTAGTACAAGAACTGCTTCTAAATTGAGAAAGATGGATAAGGGGGAGAAGAGTAGTGTTGAGGCCGAAGATTTTGTTGAGCACCTGAAGAATTTGCATGATGAGGTGAAGAAAATTATCAATAAGATGAACTCATAATATAAGGCTAAGGAAGATCAAAAAGGGAGGTATAAGGATTTCTAGTGAGGAGATGAAGTTATGGTTCATTTGTGAAAGGAGAGGTTTCCCATTGGTACATACAACAAGTTAAAGATGAAGAAGTTTGGACCATGCAAGATCCTAAAGAAGCATGATTCAAGAAATGCATATGAGGTAGTTACCTAATGAAATTCATATTTCACCTGTGTTTAACATTTTAGATTTAACAGAATATCATGAAGGGGGAATTGATGAAGAAACAATAGAAGCATGGTGGAATATTTCAGTACCTACTTTAGAAAAGAAGGAGATAGAAGAAATTTTGGATAGTTGTGTGGGTAGAAGCACAAGAAATAGACAATACATAGAGTATTTGGTGAAATGGAGAGGAAGGCATGTTGAACATTCATCATGGTTGTCTGAGGCTAAGGTTAACCATCTTGGTTTCCCTCTAACTCTTGAGAAGTGATAGGGTCACTTTTTAAATTACCCTAGGTGTTTGATGCAAGAGAATCCAGTGGTGTAGGGAAATCTTGCATCACCCAAAAAAAATTCTTTATTTTCTTTAGTTTTTTTGAGTCCCATGATGGCACTTAAGGGGTTTAAGATAGTCAAAAGTTAGAAAAGGTGAAAAATGGTCACTTACTATTTTTAGTAAGTTAACCTAAATGAACTCGAATGAACTTGAAAATTTAGCCCAAGGAGTGGAACTGAAAAAAATTCTAATCACAAAAGAATCATCTCAATACTCTATACGGTTTGGGAGATATTAATGTTTCTATCCTAAGAAATTCATCCAATGTAGCTTCAAATTCAAATATGAAAACCTTAGAGGCCCCAAAATAGCTAGAAAAGTGGACAAACCAATCTTTGTTGGGTTCGACATTGTAGATATCTTCGAGAGCTTTCCAACGATATGTTATAATAGCAAATCAGAAACTCAAATCAAAAGCTATGGCGTCATGAAGCTACTCCACTAAAAAGTGAATTTCATTAAAATTTCTTCCTAGGCAAGAAATCAAACAATGGGACTTTTGGCACCAAAACAAAAGGGAAAGTTACAATTTCTAGAACATTCCAGGGTAGTTATTGGGTAAAATAAAAAAGGGTTAGGTGGGGGTTGTAGAAGGTGGCTCCATTAGTGTAGATTGTGGCTCTGAATAATATATTTTATTTTCAAAGTTGATTTTGTTGTAATGAATCAAGCCCACGAGGCTATAGTATTGTAAGTTTTGAATCTGTAATTTCATTTTCTAAAAATAATTGAATGTGAGTTATTTTGTGTCTCACATCTTCTGTGTTGGTATCTATTGTTATGATTTGTGTGGGTTTCAAGCAGTATGGCCCTCATCAATTTGTGAGAGGCTTTCCATAAGCAAAAAAGGGATGGTATTCCTCCTTGTGATGGATTTCATTTGGAGGCATGTGAGAAATTTGAATGGCAACTTTTAATATTTTTTCAATGTATTAAAGGGCATCTTCAACTATTCTCAGCACAACGCATTCTTTAAGGGGGGAATTAAAATAGAGGTAATGATGAAAGGAAAAATGTGATGGCTATAAGAGTTTCGATGGAATTTCTCCCATTGCATAGCTAAGACCATCACATTTTTTAGATTTTTTCTCATGTAAAAGTTGTGATGGTTTTCTATTGGGCCTTGCAATTGGAATTTGACGTGTGGAGAGGTGTTTGGGAGAGATTTTGAACTTGTGAATGGCTGCAAATGTAGAATGTAATCGCACTTTTTGTCTTTGGGCTGATTTTTAAATATATCTGCAAGCTACAAAATGTTCTTTCATGCTCCAAAAAGTTGCCATAACCATTTCTATTGCCTGGGAAGAATTTAGTCAAAGTTTTATACATTTTTTGGTTACCTGTGAGGTGAAAAACGCATGGCAACCATTTCTCATGATCTAGAAATCAAATCCAACACTTGGGAAACAATTCTTATGGTGTTTTATATATTTTTTATATGCCAGTAGGCAGATAAATTTCTAGATGAATTTTCTAATGTTTCACAGGTATTTTGAATGCTTCCACATTGGTTGAATATGCACAGGAAGAGGGATTATGCATCAATTGTTTGAAAAAATTTCAAACTAAATGTAGATTGAAATGAAGGCCTTAAATGGTTAAGATGTACGTTTTAAATCATGTTTTAGGTGCCATTGATGAAAAAAATTACATATGAGTAAAATTTTGACCTATAGAGCAAAAAGGTTAAAATACAAGTTTGAAAAGCATTTTTAATAGTTGGCTAGGTGGGTTTTGACTGAAGAGTTATTATTTTTCATTGTTAAGTGAAAATAGAACTAGAAAATGGGTTTTTACATATAGGTAAAAGGTTTGCATGGGAATTTCAAGTGAAGGAAAATTGAAGAGGTAAAATAGTGAGTAAAGAGGCATTCTCTAAGTGCCAATTTATTATAGATCTAAAGGTTCCATTGGTGACAAATGTCAGACAAAGATTTAATCTAAGTTTATTCTCTTCTTTATATGTAATTTATGTCTCATTTGTAGGGATTCCATTTTCTCCAAGTCTTGGGATATTGTAATTTTGCACAAGGTTGTCTCTAGAATAGGAATTCAAATTTTAGAGTGCAAAGTTGTAATCCATTTTGTTAATGGAAAGAAAATCAGTTTGTAGCTTTGGAAGAATTGTGTCATACTATAATGTCTCCAAAATGTATGCATTATGTTTTTAATCAAAATAATCAAATATTGTAATGGTTTTTGTTTCACATTTGCTATAACAAGTATTTAGTTGATGGCTCTTGTTCAAAGAATAGGTTAAAGTGTGCTCTCAGTTAATTATTGAATATATTGTGTTGCATTCAAGATCTATAAGAATGTTGCAGGTATGTCCTAAAGAGACCTCGTTATTGTAATGCAGTAATGATGAAATGGTCAGTGGTTTTGTGTTTAGGTTATTACCAGATAGGTTACTTCATTTTGAATCTATTATGGACAAGGCACTGGTCTAGTATATTCTTCTTTTGTGCAAACCTTAGAAGGAATCACCATTCAAAAACTTAATGAATCTTTCCCATTTTCATGTTTAACTTATTTATGATTTTTTGTATCTTCATGGAGATTAAAGAACACAAAGATTATGCTTGGGAATGATTCTCTTGTAACTTCTTTGTGTATCTGAGATGAAGATTTCTCCTAACTTATTTGTTCTCAATGTTTATTCAAGGTGTGAAGGGATCATGCCTAAATTTAATGAAATGTATAAAACCCCTTTATACATTCATCTGAGAACCATCCACATGTTATAAATCTGTAATGAGTTATCTAGTGCAAGTCTTATTACATGTGCAGATCTTTGAATAGGAACACCATCCTGAGTATTGTGGAGCTCAAAGTGTAGAAGGTTGATTATAACCTTGTTCGCTGGCCTTTCTTGTCCTTGATGTGTTGATAGTGAAAGACCTTTGTCTTAACCTCTTGATCCCTTGGTTTAGGCATTGTTTTTTTCCTTAGGATTGGAGGTTGCAAGAAAAAACACTAATACACTTAATGGATGAACTAGGGTTTGAGGTTCTAACTCCTTATAATTATAAAACATGGAAGGTGAGAATGAAAATATTGCTTTGGTCTAAGGTTTTTTGGTTTACCTTGGGTGACCAAAAACCTAATTTTACTAGGGAATATGAGATATTTTCTTATAGGAACAAATATGATGAAGCTATGGGCTTGATTTCTATGCATAATTTGACAATTTTGTTCTTCCATATTGAGGAATGTACTACTCCTAGGAAAGTATGGGATAAGTATAAGGATTTATTTGATTCAATTAGTGAGGTTGTGCTATGCAATTGGAGGAATAATTGGCATCACTTTCCATTAATTTATTTCCTCACATTAAAGATTATTTGGTAAAATTTAAATCATTAAGGTCTTAATTGGTTGTTTTGATAAGATAAAATTGATAAGGAATGCCTATTCTTGATTTTATCTAAATTGAAAGGTTCATTTGCATACTTATCTACTTCCATTTATTCTACAATGGATGGATCAAGTGATTCCTTTTTCATGCCTTCTTTTGAGATATTTTATGATAGGTTAACTAGGGAACAAGCTAGACTTAATCAACATGATACACACTCTAAGGATTAAGCATTGATTGCATCATCACACAATGGTAAAGGAAATAAGAAGTATAAACCTAAGACAAAATCTAGTGATACACTCACCTATGCTAGAGAGAATAAAACTAAGAAGGAGAAACCCAAGAGTGGATATTGTAATAAACCTAGGCATGGTGAACATAATTTCTATAAGAAAGATTTAGATGAAATGAGGCAAATTCTAAAGGAACATAACAAAAAATTTCCTTATAAACCTACAAGTTTACCCCCTTCTTCTTCACAACCTTCATCTTCTACACACACAGGTACCAAAGGAATTTCTAATGGGAGTGATAAGATAGAATATCATAAGATGAGAGGTCATTCTCTTGTTGTAACACATGTTGATGAGTCTAAAGAATGAATTCTTAACTATGGATTTCATATTATAGCATCATAAATTATCACCCATGATAATTTCACACTATGTTTTTCTCCCCCTAAGCGCATCGACCGAATTGAACACTTGATTTCCTAACTTATGCATTTTAACATTTACCAAAAAACTGCAAGTAGAAAACCAATGTATACATTCAATATTTTTCCCCTAGCTTTTTAGATCCTTAAAAAGTGAGTCTAGACAAGGGTTCCCTTGGTGCCTTTTCCCTCTTAATCTATCCCAAAATTTACATAGGTCAGAGGTGGCATTTCATTTGATATTTTTCTCGCAACATTGTGTATCTTCTTGTTCAATGATTATTGGATTTGATTGTTGATGCAAAAATTCTCACACAATCAAATCCAAAAATCATTAAACAAGAACATTATGGATTGTGGAAACTTGATATCATTAATTGTGTATCTTGCAAAATAGGGTTGGGACAATGGCACCCTAAGTGCATGTGTCCCACTATTTTGGATCCAAATTAAAATATGTCAAAGGTGGCATTTTAATATTTGAATTTTAAATGTCTAAAGTGTTGAACACCCATAATACTAAGAGGGGGTGAATCAGTATTCACTGAAACTCATTAACTCCATCAATTTAAACATCCATTCAAAGCATCACATTAAATTTGTAGTAATAGAAAGGAAAATATAAAGCATGCATCACATCAAGGAAAACAAGAACACTATATTTACATGGAAAACCCTTGAAAGGAGAAAACCATGGTGATGATTATCTCACAATATATATCATAACCAGTTATAATTGAGATTACATAATGGTGGACTCACTATTCAGAAAGAAAGAATAAATCACCACTGGTGGCTCACTGCAAATGAATCACTACCCATAATAGAAAAAGATAGAGGAAAGGGTAGATAACTTCCAAAATGAACTAATAACAATGCATTTGCAATATGTCGAAGATACAGTTCCAATTAAGCTCTAGAAACTGACTTAACACACTTCATACTTCACCTTTCACACTTTACACTACATCAGATTTCACGCACACACATCTCATACACCTCTCATCTCATCATCATCATTCACACAATGAATCAAACTTGCATATATACTACAACCAACTAAAACATCAATTAGGTCATCCTAATTGCATGAACCTGTGTACCAGACAACCTATCAACTCAAAAAACTAACATATACACCTTGCGAAAGAAACCAAAGCATGCACAACACCAAAATAGTTCAACATGAGCTGTAATCACTCCCATATATCTACTCCTTACATACTTTAACTCCACTTGAACCCAAAATCCTTAGGTTGAAACCACATAGCAAAATTGGTGAAGAAAAAACTGAATAACTCAACATGTGGACCACCAAAACACTTGCCAACACATACTTCTAACATCTATAAACACTTACTCAAAACTACATAGCATAATATTCATTTGTGATGGAATGCAAAGCATTCCAGTATGAACTATGTGAAAAAAATAAATAACTCAACATGTGGACCACCAAAACACTTTCCAACACATACTTCTAACATCTATAAACACTTACTCAAAACTACATAGCATAATATTCATTTGTGATGGAATACAAAGCATTCCAATATGAACTATGTGACCAGTAACACTACCATTACAATACCAATACTATGTCAACATTATCTTCAACTACAAAAGACATAAGACCTTGAAAATTTGGATCTCAACACCTTCAATACACATCATGAACACCTTAAAATTGTATGACAATATATTGCATAGTGGAGCAATGTGGACCACAAAACCGGTTCACTGTAACATTGAAATTGCACTCTAAGACAACCAATTATCCACACCATTTGGTCTTCTTCAAACCAATACTTTTGCATTGCTACAATGCGTTGACATAAATGGCAATACCATACACATCCAAACATCATCATGCTAATTTTCCCAACATAAATTTGGCCATCAAGAATTTTTTTTGGGAAATTAGAATAATAGCATATAATACATAGTTATTGCATCAATTGAAAACTAAGTGGAAGAATTGGAAATTATTGGAGAAATTATTATCATGAGCATTATCAAGCAAGTCGAGAGCAATCACTAGAGGAATAATTTTAGTAATTCAATATCCAAACATCATGTCAAAATGTATGTGAGTCTATTCTTGTTTATGTTTTCATATTGTTTGTGAGATCTAACCCTTGCAGGTCTTCAAGAAATTCATATCAATTCAAGAAAATAAAGCAAGAAAGATCCAATCCTTAAGGAGATGCATATGAATTTAGTCCTTCAAGGAAGCCATTAAGGGTTGGTGAGTTGTATAAATTTGTGGATTCATCATTCCTTCTTATCATTCATCCATTTATCTTTGGCATTGTTATTGTGGAAGTGGAAACACTAACACAAGGTTTGACCAAGGCAAGCTCCCAAATGGAACAACCTTTCTTCTCTCTTTGAATGTGAAAGTTTGAGGTTTGAGGAGTACTACAAGAATTTTGAAGGTTAATTATTAATTATTGCAATTGAGACCCTACACCTTAAAAATTCACGAAAAATCAGTTACAAAATTATTTGACTATGATTTGACAGTGCGATAAGCGAGAAATGGAAGCTCATATTCAGCACTAGAGGACTGCAAAAATAAATATAAATTAAACCTACATGAACATTAGCACCTTTGGTGCCTATGTCCTCCATTTTCAAGCTTAAACTTGTAGGACAGGTGCACAAAACTTTTCCTTACTCAGATCTATTGTTAATTTTTTTTGTTTCAACCTTTTTGTTGTTAAAATATTGCAGTTTTAGTCCACATAGTTTAATTAGATTAACCAAGGTAATTCATTTCCAATCAATTTCCAAGGCCCTAAAGGATCATATCCAGGTCTTATTGACTCACCTTCATGGTTGAAAGTCAATATAATCACCTTATTTATTTGCATCCTAATGTTCTCTTGAGAAAGGCTTTATCCTAGTGCTCTATGTATTAGACCTAGGATCCCTTTTTCATCAAAACATTTTGGTGAACCCAAAATTTTGACATTATAGGCCTTTTTAAATTTGAAATAATTCATCCTAGATATAGGGTTAACATTGCATTTTTTGTATCATTCAATTAGGCATCTAATTTTCGTATCATAAAAGACATAAAACTCAAAATTTGCATACAATATTGCATTATAGGTTGTAATAGGGTTAGTTTCAATAAATCATTTATAATTTTCAGATTATTAGTACCATTTAGATCTGAAATAGGTTGTATTTTATCAATATTTCATAAATTTTAGTCTTTTGTTACCAAAAGTGTCCTTGCATTTGAAAGAAAAAATGTCATTTTGCTTCATTTTGTGTTGAATTTGTGAAAAACATGTTGCATTTTAGTACTAGAAATTATCAAATCTATAGGTGCATTACATGTATTTTTTGAAGCATTTCATAATTGGGATAAATTGCATTTCATCTTTGCAAAATTTTAAAACCCTAGGTTGTTACACTACATTGCAAAACCCAGAAACTCATAAAATAGTAATATATTCAATTCAAAACTATGGTTTACACACTATCACACTATCATTTCCTATCACTAGTTCCTCTAAAACTAAAATATTAGACAAAATCTAAGTGGGACATAGGCACCCTAGGTGCCTCTATCCTACCAAATGTGTCTCAAATTTTAGGAGTAGAATCATACCTATTGCCAATCTGGAAATCTAGAGTCTAATTTCTAGATCTATGTTTGTAATAGATCTGTAAGTCCATTTTCAGTCCTATTTTGTCTTAACAAGTGTAAACCTAAATTTCAATTGAAATTTAATGATTAATCTTGGAGAAAGCATAGTAATCTTATCATTTTAAATCTCTTTCCACAAGCACATTATACACCTACTAATCCCTTTAGTTGTGATGACTTTAACATGTTAGATAATGACCATGGGGACTTCATCTCACCTATATCATCCACTAAGGCTTCTAACATTCCAACATATGCAATCATTGGTACTCATGATAATCATGGTAGCTATTCTCATAATATCCCTCCTTATTGTGAGATTGTCTTAACACAAGAAAATGAAATCATTGACACATTTCTTAATATCACTTGGTCTAATCTTCATTCATCTCCCAACATCTTCCCTAATTGTGAGAATGTTTTGGTACAAAATAATGCAATCATTGAAAATCATGACAATCATAGTTGTTCTTCTCTTGATGTCTCATCTACTTGTGAAGAAGGTATCTTGGTGCAAGAGGATCCAATCATTGACAATCATGAAAATCATAGTCGTTCTTCTCCCGATACCTCACCTACTTGTGAAGAAGGTATCTTTGTATTAGAAGATCCAATCACTAAGTGTCATGAGAGTCTTTTTTGTTTCTCTCCCAATACCTCTCCTACTTGGAAAGATATTGTAGGACAAGAGGATGAAATCATGGTACATTTATTTCAAAAGATAATAAGATGGATTGAAAAGATGAAGATGCTAAGATGACATTAGATCCCCCATCTATAGAAGACCATCAATGAGTAGTTAACTCAGTTGAGGTTATGAAAACAAAATCGGCTATTAAATCTTGTTTAATTATTGGACCTCCAAAAAATCCTTTAATTATGGGACCTCCTAAGACCCCTTTAATTATCAGAACTCCTAAAAGTGCTCTAATTATTTGAATTCCTAAAACACCTCTCATTATAGGATCTCCTAAACCTCCAAAGTCATATCTTGAATTTTGCAAGGCAATTAACCCAATGTAACCATGCAAAAAATGTATCACAACTATCATTCTATTGATCATACATATAACACAAGGAATAAAAAGAAACCAAGACAAGCACAAACCATTCTCTCATTGATACCACTCCCACAATCTATTTTACCTAGTGCACCTCGTTTACTTCAACATAGTGGAAAGAAGTATGATCTTTTAGAACAACTTCGTGCTACTCCTACTAAGATCTCCTTGTGGGATTTAATCCAAACATTATCTATTTATTATGGCATGCTTCAAAATGTTTTGCATAAGTTTTTTGTCCCTCCTAGTGTGCAACCAAATGATGTAGCAGCTTTACTTAATGGTATGAAATCAGTCAATGTGGATATTGTCTTTCATGAAAATGAGTTACCCCCTTTAGAGACACAAAAAATAATTGATGCTTTGATGATAATGGCTAGTATTAACATAGTTGGGATTAGGTAAACCCTTATTAACAATGGTTCAAGGCTAAATGTTTGCATCATAAATATTTTGGATAGAATTGGAGTGGATAAGACTAAAAGTTAAGTAGATTCCTTGTCTATCTATGGTTTTGACAATGTGGGAAGGCAACTGCTTGGTGTAATAAATTTACTTATTAAATTTGGTAAGGTTGTGTTACAAACTCCCATCCCACTCATGCTTGATGATATTTCATATAATCTCCTCTTAGGTAGACCATGGATTCATGAGATAAAAGGAGTGCCTTCAATGCTTCATCATTTAATGAAATACACATACAAAAATAAGGTTTACATGATAAAAGTTGATCCTAAATCTAAAAATTGTTTGCAAACTAAAAGAGGAATAGAGAATCCTCTCAAAACATTGATACATACTTCAAAAGTAGAACCTTTATAAATTGAAGAAAAATATGAGTACCTTTCATCTATGAAATTTTTTTTGGATGATAAGTGGGTATCGTTAGATTTCAGACCTAACTTTATGGTAGAATACAATATTTCACCATCAAAAAATATATATATATATATATATATATATATATATATATATATATATATATATATATATTTTGTGGTAGTATTAACACAATTTATTATTGAAACATAAAAATCCCTAGAATCCACAACTTATAGCAATAAGGAAAACATAAATTACACATCCACTTATGATGAAATTGATTATGAAAAACCACCTTCTACAAAAGAAATGGAAGCTATTTATGAATGAGATTATCAACTCTTTAAAAAAATGGGTTATAATGGAAAGGGATGTGGTGTAAAAGATCAAGGTACTCGTGCCCTTATATATTTGAACTTATAAGAAACAACAAGAGGTCTTGGTTACTATCCTTTGAAGTCATGAAAGCATCAGAGAAACCTTTGCTTAACATCAATGTCATCACAAAAAAACCTTATAAGGATAAATATAAATAATGGTATTGATATTACTTCATCTTCAAACACATGTTTTGGTGATGATTTGGGTTAATTATATTTTACACCATCCTTTATGGGAGAGTACAAAATCTCACAATCTAAACCTAAAGAGTCTTGTGTTGCATCTTCTATATCAATATATTCAAAAACATCATCCCATGATGGTGATGGGGGGGGCTCTTTAACCCTCATCCCTCATGAGTGTAATATTCCTAACTTTAAAAAAATTAAAAAGGATTTGCATGCTCAACAAAAAAAAATTCTTCTCAGTAGAATGTAGATACAATATCTTCATCGAAGTTGGAAGAATGTTATGGCTTGGATACAAAATTCTTTCTAAAACTAGATATGATGCAAACATGGAACAAAATGTTAAGGATCAAGTGAAGTCTATACCATACTTTTCTAAGTAAAGTCTAGGTTTCCAACCTTTGTCCCCATCTTCATATAATTCTTTATCATTTTTTGTATGTATGACATATTGTAGTAAGAAAGCAAGATTTTCTTCACAAAAGAGAGTAATGTCTCCTACTATTGACCAATAGCTTATTTTTTTGAGCCTCCTTAAATTCCTCTTGACATCTCTTCCTCTGATAACATGAAAGAAATTTCATAACAAAAACTCATTTTGTGCATATCATCGAGTGCATGGTCATTATACTAATATATGTCAAGCCTTGAGTAATAAAATTCAACAACTTAAGGATCTTGTGGTGCTCTTCCATGTGATGATGCACCTAATTCCTCTAAACAATAATGATCTCCATCCTATGATGTTACTCCTCACTATGTGGCATTGGTAGCTTTATGTATTTTCTCATTTCCATTCATGGTGGTACAATGTTAAGTGCAAACATATTTTCCATGGAAGAAACACAATAGTCTCTTGTGTGGTTTTCTTTGTCTCCACACTTGGGGGACAAGGATAACTAGTTTTCAAGGTGTGCTTTATTTTCTCCTTAAAATACCAACATAGCAAGTATGTTGACATTTTAAGGGGGGGCATACAGTTCCCTGCTTAGGGTTTGCATAAATAATGGTACCTTTTATAGTGATGATAATATACATCTCCTAGAAAGTGTGGCCTTCTAATCTATGTTGTGTTTCCTTTGTGATAATATTGGTCTTGATATCTTCTAAGTGTGTGACTTTTCTTGGCATATGATGTTCCCCTTTGTGGTAATATTATGGCTAGTATTCCCTAAGGTGTGATATTTTTATTTAATGACTTATCCTCTCTTGGTGGTGATGCCATGTGTGATATTCCTTAAGCTATGACCCTCCATGTATTGAGCAATGCCCCTTTGTTATTTTATAAATCACATTTTGAAATGGTGTTGTGTATAACACCCCTTGAGGTTTTGACCTTGTCTTATGTGCCTTCATAAGTGAGTTTTTGTTCCTTCGTAAGCAGTTTATACACCTTCATAGGTGAGTTTGTCATTTTTGTGCCTTTATAGATGAGTTTTTCATATATGCATCCTCATAGGTGAGTTTGTTTTGCACCTTCATTGGCAAGTTTATGTACCACCTAATGTGAGGTTTTGGAAAGATAGTTCATGGATTCAATATAACAAAGCTTGTTGGGTTGTGAATTTGAGCACCCCTTTTAACATGGCCTCCAAGCATAATGCAACTTTCTTGATAGTAGAGCTATGTTTTTCATGAGTATCTAGCATAACACAATTTTCTAGCCTTAAGAAACCCATCATGTTGCATAGACGCCTAACATAATACAACTTGCTAGCCAGTAGATCCATGTGGCTCATGAGTGATTTTGCATCCTTGTGAGAGCATTACTTTATTTTGACAAAAATTCGATGGATGAAGTTTGGTATGTGAGATAAATTTAAGATTGAGGTCTCTTTTTGTTATCAACTTGAATCTCTTTAGCACTAACCTTGTGTATTGTTATGTGTCTTTTTTGTTTCTTCTTCATGTTTGTGTTGTGTTTTCATCATGTTTTTTTTCATTTCATCATCATCTTTATGTTATCATGTCATCTATTTTTTTCATGCATGCTTCATTTTTTTGTCATGTATGTTTGTGTATGTTGTCTTTGTGCATTTCATACATGTGTGTTCTTTTGTGCTTATGTTGGTTTTCCATGGTATCTTGAATCCTTAGGGCTTGCACATCCCCCTAGATTCATTGCAATCCTATATATTCAGCATTTATACATTTGGACCCCTCTTGACATATATTTTCTACTTTAGTATGAGTTTTAACATAAGTAAATATACTCTCATTAAAGTGGTGGCTAAATGTAGCGTCATAAATTGTCACCCATGAAAATTTCACACTATGTTTTTCTCCCCTCTAAGTGCATGGACCTAATTGATCACCTGATTTCCTAAATTACACCTTTTGTGTCATATTTTAACATTTATCAATAAATTACAAGTAGAAAACCAATGCATACATTGAATATTTTTCCCCTAGATTTTTAGATCCTAAAAAGGTTGGTCTAGACAAGGGCACCCTTGCCACCCTTGTCCTCTTAATCTATCCCAAAATTTACATAGGTCATAGGTGGCATTTCATTTGATATTTTTCTTTCAACATTATGTATCTTGCAAAATAGGGCTAGGATAGTGGCACCCTAGGTGTTTATGTCCCCCTATTTTGGGTCCAAATTCAAATATGTTGAAGGTGAAAATTTATTATTTGAATTTCAAATGTCTAAAGTCAACCATTAGGATTTAATTTTTGAGAAATTAGAATTATAGCATATAAATACATAGTTATTGCATCATTTAAAAACTAAGTGGAAGAATTAGAAATTATTAGAGAAATTGTTATCAAGAGCATTATCAAGCAAGTCAAGAGTAACCATTAGAGGAATAATTGCAGAAATTCAAGATCCAAACATCATGTCAAAATGTATGTGAGTGTGCCTTGTTTATATTTTTATATCGTTTATGAGATCTAACCCTTGTAGGTATTCAAGAAATTCAAATAAATTCAAGAAAATATAGCAAGCAAGATCCAAGCCTTGAGGAGATGTGTATGAATTCAATCCTTCAAGGAAGCCATTAAAGGGTGGTGGGTTGTAGAAATTTTTGGATTCATCATTCCTTCCTATTATTCATTCATTTATCATTGGCATTGCCATTGTGGGAGTAGAAACATTAACATGAGGTTTTACCAAGGAAAGACCCTAAATGGTACAACCTTTCTTCTCTCTTTGAATGTGCAAGTTTTAGGTCTGAAGAGGATTGAAGGAATTTTGAAGGTTAATTATTCATTATTGTAATTGAAACCCTACACCTTGACAGCTCATGGAAACTTAGTTACAAATTTATCTATGATATGATATTATGACAATTGAGAAATGAAATCTTAGATCCAACACTAGAGGAATGTGAAAACATATCTGAATTAAAACTATAGGGGCAATGGTGCTCTGGGTGCCTATGTCCTCCATCATTCAAGATCAAGCTTGTAAGACAGGTTCACATAACTTTTCCTTACTCAGATCTGTTGTCAATTTTTTTTGTTACAACCTTTCAATTGTAAAAATCTTGAATTTTTAGTCCAAGGCACATAGCTTAAATAGTTCAATCAAGGAAATTCATTCCCAATCAATTTGCAAGGCTCTAAAGGATTAGATCCAGGTCTAATTGAATCACCGTCATGGTTGAAAGTCAATCTAATCACCTTATTGATTTGCATCCTAATGTTCTCTTGAGAAAGGCCTGATCCTAGTGTTTTATGTATTAAACCTAGGATCCCTTTTTCATTGAAAAACATATCATATGGTAGGATCACTTAATAGATTCTTTTCCTTGAAGCATACTTAAATCATGAAATCTTGATGGCTAATGGTGTTTATTTGGATATTTTTGGTAAAGGATTTGTTGATGTGACTAATGGTAGTTTTCATAATGTTCTTTGCATTCCTAATATTCACCATAATCTTATTTCTATATATTAGATAACACAAACTAGGAAGTCCATTGATTTTACTTGAGATTTAGTCTTCATTCATGATTTGCAATATAGGAAACTTGTTGCAATGGGTATGGTTGATTGTGATACTCATATCTACACCTTTTCCCATTTTTTTGTTGATGATGAATGTTCTAAGGTGGATTCTCTTAAATCTAGTGGAGGTAGTTGTTTAGATGGTGGTTTTGGTGGTTTCATGAACCTCTTTATTCATTAGGCCTTTGATGAGGTTCTATTATCTCCTGGTTCTTCAAAATTGAGTGTTGACATTTCTAGGACTTTAGATGAGTAGGATATCTTTCTTTTTTTCTAGATTTATCTTTGTAGGATGGTTTCATGACATGTATATTAGACTTGGTTTTTCATTCTTATTTTGTATATTTAGAAGACATGTTTGAGGGGTTCTCTCTCTTCTTTGATCACATATATTCTTTTTCTTCTTCCTTGATTCAGGTCACATTTGATTTTGTTGAGAAAATTTTGGAGACATTTGATTCATCTTCAATTATTTTATTATTGAGGCTTCTTCCCTCTTGCTTCTTCATGGAGATGAGGTATATTCAACAATGACCATTTCATTTATTTCTTCCCAAGGGGAGACATGTCTTTTGTAGGAATTGGATTCTCTTTTGTCTTTAAACATACATTAGTGGTTGTGGAGCTACTTGATGCAGGTCAAAGACCAAGACCTTGAATCGAAGTATTGTTCTTTGTAGCCACCAAAACAATATCTCATCTACCCAACTAAAAATAATTCTCATATGGAAATAAACAAACCTAGAAAGTTTTGAAATATAAATCATCAACCATACGTATAAGTGCATCAAAAATTGTTGACATACCACTTTTTGGAATTTATTTTAAATATTGAAACATATTCCAATTGCTTTGAAAACTTGTACATTAGGAGTTCCCACCTTCATCTATAGGAAAAAAATAGATTCAATATTTTTCTACCAGCAATACCATGCAAATTTTCAATCCAAAATATCAAAAAATCCATTGATGAATATTAGGTGCTTTGATTAAAATCAACTATTTGTGAACTCAATCCAAGTTCTCCAACACTAATGATAACACGAAATTTATAACTACATGTTGATTTTTTCAATTTTAATCACTAAGAGTTGGTACAAGCAAACTATAGAGGAAAAAAAAGCACAAGAAAACATCTACATGCATGTTTATTTCCTTCAACATCAATTTTTTTGCAACAAGACATCTCCAAACAATTACAACATCAACAAAAACACCTCCAACTATCCTATTTCACTCCTGGGCGTTCCCCACTGGACTTCATAGGCAAGTTCCTTCACAATTTTTTGTTTTTTGTTCTTTCCCTTGTTGAAACCCTCCTCCAAGTTGGGAATAGCTTTTCTCTACATTCCACAACTATAGTTTCATCACTCCACAACTACAACTCATACACCCATTACCTTCTTGGGAATTTCCCTTTTCTCTCCTCTCCACTTCACCTACAATTATTACTTTTTTTCTAAATTAACCCCATCCACCTCCATTCCAAGCACCCAAATTCCCCATTACCCATTTTTTAATGAATTTTTCCATTCCATGAGGAGTTACATATGCTAAAATTTGTCTCCACATTGCTGGTGGTGTTTTTAGCACTACAACAACACAAAAAAATACAAGTATCCTATCTCTATTGAAAGGTAATTCTATTGCAAGTATGAGCAAGTTTTGTGGTGTTGTCATTAATGTTGTCATTGATTTCAACACGATTCAGAATGTTGCAGATTGTGCATGCATAGTTGAGTTATTATTGAGATGTTGTGAGTACATGGAGCTATCCTTATGATGTTGCAAATGTGCTGAAATAATGAGTTACCAAGTGCTTTTGAGAAAATTAGTAAAGAGTGAAGTTAGAGTTATGTATGTGTTTAGAATGTACTCTGGTATGTGCTCTGTGTTTCTTCTATGTTGGTCCTATGCTTGTGTGGATATGAAGGGTTATTGTTGGGGATTTGTTGGTGATATTTCTTGATTTGTAGCTTCTGGTTTAATGGAGTGTGAAAGTTGTGTTCACCGGTGTGTGAACTAATTTGGTAGAGATGTTTTTCTGTGGACTGGGAGAAATATTTCTACTTTGCAGTCCTTTGCTGATTCATTACAAGTCTTGCAGATATAGAATATGTCTTGTAATGGTTTTCTCTGGGTTTTGGGAGAGGTGTTTGTGGTTTGGTGTTCTAGAAGTTGAGTTTCAAAGTTGATGTATGTGTTTGCATAGTCTAGATGGACTAATGGAAGGTGTTCTATGTTCGAAGGTTGTTGCACCAACTACAGATGTATCTGAAGGTATCTGAGATGTGTTCTCATGCATGATAAAGCATTTTATGTCATCCATGTTTTATCTTCTTATTGGGAAGTGTGTACTTCAATGTTCATTTGTGTTTTCATTAGGTTTGACCAACCTTGTGTTTACAGTTCATATGAAGAACTAGAAATTTAGTTAAGGAAGTGTATGATTGATTTGAGACATTTCTTTTGGTCTTGGTTAAGTGTTTAATTGGTCCACTCTCATTCCTTTCCACCGTGGGAATGTTGAGTTGCTGACCTAGTTTGAATTTATGAAATGAAGCGTATGTAGCCGACCTTGGAGAAAGTTTCTAAGGTTGAAGACGGTATAAATGCAAGTCAAGATGTGAAGGATTACATCATACAAAGTAATGAAGTAAGCCACAAGTGAAGAGTGGAGTTATGTGAAAGTAAGTTGAGGCAGCAGAACTTCATTGTGTTAGATTCTTGAAAGCAGTGACCTGAAGGTTTTTGCAATCTTCTAATCAAGGCTACAGATGTGTGTAAATTGTTGTGGTGGATCTTTCTTTTATCTTTTGTATCTATAGGCAGTGAGCCTTCCTATTGGATAGTGAGCCTCTTGAATTCAATTTTTCTATTACTTTATATTGTGAGTTAATCCTCACCGTGGTTTTTCCCTTATTGGGTTTTCCACATAAAATTTGGTGTTCATTGTGTTGATTTTGCTTTTTGTTATCTATATTTTATGTTCATACTTAATAAAAGAATAGTGTGGTTGTGAAGTTGATAAGTGTTTTAAGTTTTTTGTTTGAATTTGGTGACAATTGATTCACCACCCTCTCAATTTTCCTACGCCTTTTAACAATTGGTATCAAAGCTTAACTGCTTAAGGTAGATCCGATGGAATATAAGTTGGTGATCCTTATGTTCAATGGATCTGATTATAGTGACTGGAAAGTGCAAATGAGAGGATATATTATCTCTCTTGGTTACGAGACCTAGAAGGCTGTTGAGACAAAGTATATTGCACTCGAAAGTGATCCTACTACTGTAGATGAGGTTTTTGCTTATGAGAATGAAAAAGTGAGGTATGCTATTTACAATGCTTTATCCAAGATTGAACGAACTAAAGTTATTTCTTTGGGCACTACTTATGAAGTTTGGAAGAAGTTGGAAGATCTTTATCAAGGAAATGATAGAGTGGAATTAACAAAGAAGCTGGTGGTAAAGCATAAATATGAGAATTTGAAAATGGAAGAAGGTGAAGATATTACAAGCTATTTCTAGAGGGTTGATCTAGCAGCAAATGAAGTTCAGAATCAAGGGGGCACTCTAGCTAGCAAAGATATAATAAAGAAGATTATAATGACCTTACTGGAGTGTTACAATGATAAGGTTTTAGTTATTGAGGAAACGTATGATCCTAAGAAATATACTCAAGAACAATTATTTGGCACCTTGACTGCATTTGAGATGAGAAAGTTTGGAAAGAAAGAGGAAAAGATAGAAACAACATTTAAAGCAACAAATATTGAAGATGATCTAGACAATGATGGTTCAGATGAGTTGGAAGTGAACTTTACAAGGAAGTTGAACAAAGGTACTGGTAAGTATAAAGGTATGTTTCCCTTTAAATGTTTTAGTTGTGGTAATATTGGTCATTATGCTTCAAGATGTCTGAATAGAGCTATACATAAGAAGGATGGAGATCATAAAGATAGAAAGGATAAGAAATTCAAAAAGTTGTATTATGTTAGAGAAAAAGCTAGAATCTCTGATGATGAATCTAATTATAAGGGTGATGATAGTGAATGCTTATTCTTAGCTTTGGAGAATAAATATGTGAATGTTAAACTCTAGAGAATGTGCAAGAAAAAGTGATTCAGAGAACAAGAAGGATGAGATGGAAGGTACCTTGTTCACTGCCTTTCATGCTATACATGATGAAGACTATTGGGTGATTGATAGTGGATGTTCTAATCACATGACCAAAGAAATAAGTAAGTTCACTAAACTTGAAAAGTATGATGGTGGTTTGGTCATGTTTGGTGATAATTCCAGAGCAAGATTGTTGGGAAAGGTACAATTAGTTTTGATGGAATACACAACACTAATGATGTATATTATGTAAAGGGCCTAAGGCATAACCTTTTGAGTGTTGGATAGATGTGTAGCAAAGGTTTCAAACTTGTGTTTCAAGATAATACCTATGAGATCAAAAAAGGATCTGGAGGAGCTATGGTTGTTGTAGGAAGGAGAACTCATGGAAACATCTATCAGCTTAAGGGTGTTGATGGTCAGTGCCTTGTATCTCAAGTTAATGAAAGTTGGTTGTGGCACTAAAGAATGGGACATGTAAACTTTGATAATCTAGTTAGGATTAGTTCAAGAGATGTCCAAGGTCTTCCAAAAATCATAAAGTCTACTAATACCATTTGTAGAAGTTGTCAGTTAGGGAAACAGACAAGATACAGTTTCAAAGGAAAAGTGAAATATACTACTAGAATGCTAGAATTAATTCATACAAACCTTTGTGGTCCTACTAGAATAGGAAGCCTAAATGGTGATAGGTATTCCATGATCCTTATTGATGATTATTCTCGAATGACATGGGTTGCTTTTCTTAGAGAGAACACTCAGGATTTGGATAGGTTTAAAGTGTTCAAAGAAAAATTAGAAAATGAAGTGAACATAAGAATGAAATGTTTGAGATCTAATAGAGGTGGAGAATTCACTTCTAGTGAGTTTAATGCATTTTGTGAAGAGCATGACATAAAGAGACACTTTTATAATCCTAGAATACCTCAGTAGAATGGAGTGGTTGAGAGAAAGAACCAAACTATACAGGAAGCTGCAAGAACTATGATGAAAGAAGAAAATGTACCTGATGTGTACTAGAGAGAGGCAATACACACTATAATTTATGTTCATAGTAGAGTTCAGATCAGAGGCAATGACACAAAGACTCCTTATGAGTTATGGACTGGTAAGGCTCTTACTATGAAATGCTTTAAGGTATTTGGAAGCATATGTTACATTGAAAGAGATGATGAGAATCTTGGGAAGTTTGATGCTAGATGTGACAAAGGGATTTTCCTCAGAAACTCAACTACCAACAAGGAATATAGATGCTTCAATAAAATATTGAGGAAGATTATTGAGAGTACTAATGTGAAGGTTGATGAGTATATGCACAGACCTATTGAGATAAATGAAGTTGAACCAGATGATCCTTTTTGTGCACCAACACCTGAAGAGAATAATGAAGAGGAAGAAGAACAGACTAAAGAAGAAGAAGAAAATGAACCATAACTTGTTCCTAAGACTCCTAAGTATATCTAGAAGAATCATTTGGAGAAAAAAATAATTGGAGATAAGAGTGAAGGTGTGAAGACAAAAAGTAAAGTAGTAGCTAAGGTAAATCTGTGTGTGAAGCATGTGAAGATGAGAGTTAGGTTAGAGCTATGAAATAAGAGTTGCAACAAATAGAGAAAAATCAAACATGGGAATTGGTTCCTAGACCTATGAATAAAAATGTAATTGGTTCAAAATGGGTGTTTAGGAATAACTTGAATGAAAATGGTGAAGTTATAATATATAAAGCAAGACTTGTATGTAAGGGATACTCACAAGTTGAAGGCATAGACTTTGAAGAGACATTTTCCCCAATGGCAAGAATGGAAGCTATTAGGATTTTTTTGGCATTTTTTTCCCACAAGGATTTCAAAGTATATCAGATGGATGTCAAGTTTTCATTCCTTAATGGAGAACTAGAAGAATAAGTATACATGGAACAACCTAAAGGATTTCAATTATTAGACAAACCGGATATGGTTTGTAAGTTGAAAAGGGCATTGTATGGATTGAAACAAGCTCCCAAAGCATGGTACACAAGATTGGATAGACATATGACACAACAAGGATTCAACAAAGGCTCTACTAACAACAATCTTTACTTCAAAGTGTAAGGTAAAAAAATCTTGATAGTAGTAGTATATGTTGATGATATAATTTTTGGAGAAAATGAAGGTATGTGTAAGAGATTTGCAGAAGACATGCAAAAAGAATTTGAAATGTCCATGATTGGTGAGTTGATTTTTTTCTTGGTCTTCAAGTAAATCAAATTGATAAGGGGATATTCATTTCACAATCAAAATATGTGAAAGAGTTGTTAAAGAAGTTTGGAGTGGATGAATCCAAACCAGTTAGTACTCCTATGGTGACCTAATGTAAGCTGAGTAAAGATGATGAATCTGCTAAAGCTGATCAAAGCAAATACAAATATATGATTGGTGGACTGTTGTAGCTTATTGATACTAGACTGGATATTATGCATGTAGTATGTTTATTTTCTAGATTTCAAGCAAAAGCTAAAGAAGCACATGTTACAACTATAAAGAGGATATTCAGATATCTCAAAGGTACACTAGATTATGGCTTATGGTATCCTAAGGATATTGATTTCAATTTAAGTGCTTATACTAATGCAGATTGGGCTAGTTGTGTGGATGACTAGAAGAGTACTAGTGGAGGTGCTTTCTTTCTCAATGGAAGATTGGTTTCATGGTTAAGTAAGAAATAGGACTTGGTTTCTTTATCCACTATAGAAGTAGAGTATATTGCTATAGCATCTTGCTACACATCGGTTTTGTGGATGAAGCAAACACTGAAGGATATTGGAGTGATATGTGATGAGCCTATTTCTATCTTCTATGACAATACAAGTGCTATAAACATTTCAAAGAATTCGGTAATGCATTTAAGAACAAAACATATATCTATCAGATATCATTTCCTAAGAGAGAAGTATTGGAGAATAAAGTCAGGCTGGAATATGTGTCTACAAAGGAACAAATTGCATATATATTTACTAAGGATCTTCTGAAGGATACTTTTGAGTATCTTAGGGAGAATTTGGGGGTCATTGGCCCTTCAAACTAGGTGCACATGGAAGTGTATAAGTCCAATGGATCCATAGATTCTTCATTTATCTAGACTGATGAATGGGTCTACTCCACAAGGGGAGTAGAAAGTTTTCATTGTTGTAGTATGAGTTGCATGGGTGCACTCTTAAGGGGGGGTGATCAAAGTTTTTGATCTTTTCCATTTATGTCAAAGGGGGAGAAAGTGTCATGTGAAAAATAGTAAGTGAAGTACTTTTCCCAAAATATTGAGAATATAGGAATGATTGTGCAAATTATCTAATTTGAAAATAAAGGAGAGTGTTGTCTTTGATGGTTTTTCACATAATGTGTTGCCATCAATTACAAAGGGGGAGATTGTTTCAAGTATGAGAAAGTTTGGTGGTGTTGTCATTAATGTTGTCATTGATGTCAACACAGTTCAAAATGTTGCAAATTGTGCATGAATAGTTGAGATACTGTTGAGATGTTATGAGTACATGGAGCTATCCTTATGATGTTGTAGATGTGCTGAAATAATGAGTTACCAAGTGCTTTTGAGAAAAATAGTAAAGAGTGAAGTCAGAGTTATGCATGTGTTCAGAATGTGCTCTAGTATGTGCTCCACATTTCTTCTGTGTTGATCCTATGATTGTGTGGATTTGAAGGTTTGTTGTTGGGGATCTGTTGGTGACATCTCCTGATTTGTAGTATCTGGTTTAGTGGAGTGTGAAAGTTGTGTTCATTAGTGTGTGAACTAGTTTGGCAGAGATGTTTGTCTGTGGACTGGGAGAAATGTTTCTGCTTTGTAGTACTCCTCTGATTTTTTTCAGGTCTTGTGGATCTGGAATATGTCTTGTAATGGTGTTCTCTGGGTTCTAGCAGAGGTGTTTGTGGTTTGGTGCTTTGGAAGTTGAGTTTCAGAGTTGTTGTATGTGTTTGCATAGTTCAGATGGACTAATGGAAGTTGTTCTGTATTCGAATGTTGTTGCACTTGTTACAAATGTATCTAAAGGTATCTAATATTTTTTCTCATGCATGATAAAGCGTGTTGCATCATCCACATGTTATCTTCTTGCTGGGAAGTGTGTACTTCAATGTTCATTTGTGTTTTCATTAGGTTTGGTCGACCTTGTGTTTACACTTCATATGAAGAATTAAAAATGTAATTAAGGAAGCATGTGGTTGATTTGAGGCATTGCTTTTAGTCTTGGTTAAGTGTTTAATTGGTCCACTCTCATTCCTTTCAACCAGGGGAATGTTGAGTTTCTGACCTAGTTTGAATTTATGAAATGAAGTGTATGTAGTCGACCTTGGAGAAAGCTTCTAAGGTTGAAGATGGTATAAATTAAAGTCGAGATGTGAAGAATTAAATCATACAAAGTAACGAACTAAGCCACAAGTTAAGAGTGGAGTTGTGTGAAAGTAAGTTGAGGCAACATAACTTCATTGTGTTAGATTCCTGAAAGCAGTGAGCTGAAGGTTTCTGCAATCTTCTAATCAAGGCTACAGATGTGTGTAAATTTTTGCAGTGGATCTTTTTATTATCTTTTGTATCTGTAGGAAGTGAGCCTCCCTATTGGATAGTGATCCCTTGGTAGTGATCCTCTTGGATTCGGTTTTGCTATTACTTTATATTGTGAATTAATTCTCACCATGGTTTTTCCCTTATTGTATTTTCCATGTAAAATCTGGTGTTCATTGTGTTGATTTTGCTTTTTTTTATTTGTATTTCATGTTCATACTTACTATAATAGTGTGGTTGTGAAGTTGATAAGTTTTTAAAGTTTTGTGTTTGAATTTGGTGATAATTGATTCACCCCCCTCTTAGTTGTCCTGTGCCTTTTAATAAATTCCTATCAGTAAAATTCAAGAAACTACCCCAAGTCTCTAATGCCAGGTCTTGACAATGCACAAACAACTCAGTGATGATTTGATTTTCTATTTATCAAAAAGGGCCTTCCAATTCAACAATGTTGGAAGTGTCAAACATGAGTAGGGTTTTATGAAATCTGAAAATATATGTAAGCCTTGACAGTATTTCCAGATCTATAATATGAAAATGACATTTATCATCAAAAAAGGAAATGCGGTGGTGTTGATTTGATTCTAAAACTAATCCAAAGAAAGATCAAAAGATAAAGGGTTGAAGGAATAAATCTAAAACTAACACCTAATATCAATCACAATAATGGATGATGTTGCAGATGAACAAATCCCCATGAAACCAATTTTTGTTTGATCAAGGACAAACCTACAAATACACAAAAAAATTATAATCTTATAAGGTAACTGAAATATTTCCAGACCAGGAACACTCATCGACACACCCAATTGTTGGCACAACATGAATAAACATCCACAGTTGAACTAAGGACAACATTTGGCTCAAACTAACTTTACACAACAACTTACAATCAATAATTTTCCCAAAGTATGAGAAATAGATTCATCAAACATCATTCACTTTTCACCATTATAATGAAAGAACTGAACTAACATTGAGAATCAAGAACAAGAAGCCATAAAATTTCAAAGCTCAACACAAAGTTCACCAAATCAATGACCCAATTGCATTAACTTCTCCAACAGTTACATAACAATCTCTAGTTCTCTCTCCTCTCCTACAAGCTAACTCTAACCAAATTCTAACCCCTTACAAATGAGAAGGCAAAACCTTTTATAGAAGTTACATTTCATAATGAATGGCCAAGATTTAATCAATCCAAGGGCTCAAATTGTTCATCTAGAAGCATTGGGAAGTTACATTAAATATTGGCACTCATGATACATCATCAACCAATCAGATACATTTAGTTGCAAGCATATTGGAGCAATAGGAAATAAATAATGTCCCCCCTTGATCATAATAAAAATTCCTTATTGGAGGAAAGAAAACAGCTTCACATGTTGCTCTTTCTCAAAAACACTTTCTAGTTGGATGACATGGATTCTAATGTAGGTTCCACATCAAATTTTTGAGTTGAACTCAAGTTTAGCTTTAAAATCCTCTTGGCAGCTAATCAAATCTAATACATGTCCATAGGTAGGTTATTTGAAAAGCTAGAATCTTTATCCTAAACACATTTCCATATGCAGAGGTATTTGGAAAAAAAATTGATTACCCCTCCTTTAGATACATTTCCATATGTAGGAGCTTCATGTGAAAGGACCCCTCTTTAGTCTTTGGCATTCTGATCTTCAACATTGCATCCTTACTCTTGTAATGCACTCTAGATCATATAGGCTACATTACTCCTACAAATCTAGAGAGTAATCATGAGAATATTCAAGTATTTTAGGAAAACAATTACATTAGATTGTCATTAGTTGCTTTACACATTAAAATCAAGATTTTTAAAAAAATCAATATGAATCTCCTAATGACTCATATCAAACTTATGACTAGATGTATCTTTGCGAAAGACTCCTGCAATCCCAACTATGCTCAAAAATTACTCATTGTTGGCCATTTGTTCTCATTATTGAAATAGCCAACACATAGGGAGCAACTCCTATAGGACACGTTTTCATATCTTTCATCCTTGAATATATATATATAGACCCCATCTTTCCTATTTAGGAAGTGCAAGCAACCATCAATAACCCTAGGCCAATTCAACAATAATCCTTTCAGCATTAGATGAACTCTTAGTTTAATGAACCATGACACCTCCTTTTAACCACGATTGCAAGGGACCTTTTTCCTCCAAGTGGAAATTTGTAACCACATGTAAAATCTTCATTTGCAGATATACACTTCCTTAAATAAATGAATGTTTTCTTATGAACTTCCACAACTATAACTATTTTTCTGGTGTAACAACTTAGTTCATGTGAATGACTATAAATCCTTCTAACCATCCCACTTAGTTGCATCAACTGTATATTCATTATCTATTTGAAATAGACATCCTCTACCAATACCCATTTTCTCATGGTTCTTCTCTTTAATAATGAATATCTAAGATTGAATCAACTCTCAACATATTTTGATTATGTTGCTTCAAAATGGTTTCTCACTTCACTGCAAGCACCCTTCACGAATCCAATGTATGATCATCAACGCCCATTGTTGACCACCTCTACGATCTATCACTCTCATGGATGCAAACTTCCACATTCCTTGCATCTCATTTCATACTTTCCAAGCTACAACTATTAAAACATTCTCAAACCCCTTTAATCAGCCTTTGGAACCCTTGGAATATCCTATACCCTGCCACATTCAACCCTATGAAGGAAAACGAAGACTCGCCAAGCTCCACGCACTACGTAGTACCACTTCATTGTTTTAACTGTATTAGGTCTCAGAGTATTCACAACTATCTGTGCACCACCACTTGCCTTAAACTCTTTTTCAAACATTGATGATCTTCTTCGGGCCCTTAATATTATAGTATATAACCTTCACAATCCTGTACTTTCCTCTAGCCAACATCCATTGGAGATCCCATCAAACCTAGTATAGTCTTTACCTTTGTTCAAAATTTATACCAAATGATCTCATGATCAAATCAAATGACCATTTTATGCTTATCAAATACACATAGTTTATCATTTTGTTGCATCCATTTAATATTAGTCGGGTCATTTGAATCAATGCTTTGTTGTGTACTTTCTTGAACAACCTAGGATATTTGTGCTCAATTTGTTGTTTGAAAACACCCTACACCAGAATGCAGATTTCGATACGTCATCAAACTAAATGGTATATCTTAGGCCTACGTGAATTTCGTTGCCTTTGCAAAATCTTTTTTGATGAAAAATTTTCCTTTCCTGACTTCATGAATTAGAATTCCCATGAGCTTAAGAGGATTGAATCTTCCCACTAACAACAATATTATCTTCATTTCTCATTGTGTGATCCTTTCGATTCTATTTTAATGTTATAATATCCTGTAAAACACTCACTATATTTGGATCACCCAAAAACAGTCTAGAGACTTATAAAATTCCTGAACTCTCATCTCTTTCACAGAATCCAGGGGTTAGCAGATTCTCTGAAACATTTATGCTTTTGTGTATTTAGCCATCTTGTGGATTTCTAACCTTCGTAGATTTGAGATTGTTGTGAATTTCTTGAGCGACTAGAATACTCGAGATTCTTCTCTCACTAAATCCACACCCTAACGGATTTTTCAAAAGTTCTTATTTTCGAGAATTTTGCACTTTGGGGGATTTTGTATGGGCAAGAATTTCTTGAAAAACTTAAATGATTCCCTTTCTCATGAAATCCCCTCACACGCAGATTTTCTGAATCCTCTTGTCTTTGCAATACTCATGGTTCCTTGCATCGATTACTTTATATTTCTATTGAACAATAATTTCCTATAGTCGCTTGTTCCTACCTACCTTCAGTGTGATTCGTGTATTTCCTTTTAATATGCATACTTGCAAAAAAAATTAACACACCTCCTTGTTTCTCAATCTGCCAAATTAATGCTCATTGCCTTTATAATTTTAATGCCTCCCAGACACAATAATTGTCCCCATTCTAAACCATCGATCATTTTTGCACCATGAATAAATAATATCTACTGAATAAATTCCACTTTAATATGCGTACAAATGCTAGTTGATTCACCCAAATCAAATGGAGAGTAAGTATGATAAGGCTATCCGAACACTAGTTATTTTCACTACTTGGGTCTTTGGATGCTACATCGGCTATCCTTGTTCATCACCAATTCCACTAAATTCTTTACACTAAACTTCGGCTCCCATTCTTATTACCAAAAGTCAGCTTTACATATCTTTGTTTTAAATCTTGACCCTCTAGAAATCCTTAGACTTCATGCATTTATGACTTCATAAACCCAAAACTGTGAACCATTTATTTGAAGGTAATATTAAGCGAAGACATATTTGGTTATATTGCAACTTAGCGGGCCTTGATCGTTTCGCTCACCATTCACCTCCATCCCATATTCGATCTTTAACCACGATTAATGTTATTTAACAAAATTGAATGTGATTGTCAACATTTTGATACTGAATGTCTTTCAAAGCTCTATACCGCACTTATTTTATTACACTGTTTTCTTTGCTCATTGGATCGTATCATTTAAACTTTAACTTGTGCCTCCCGCAGATCACAGATTTCAATTTTTTATCTAGTGTGATGCATCATGTAATCAGGAAGATTTGAGGTTAAGATTATTAGACATAGAAAATAAATCCTTAAATCCCTAATCTAGTAATGAAGAACAAAAGAGTGTATAAATATGAAATAATAATAAATTATATTACCTAATCTTCATGCCTCCATTGCATCACCTACATTACCCTTCTCCATTCCACTTTTAAATGACTAATGCCCTTAGATTGCAATAACAATCTATGCCTATGCCAACAAAATTTCAAAGATAATTGTCTCAACCTAATTCTCTAGATTTCTAAGATTGTTAAAATGATAGTGGCAGACATCATTTATAGGCAAGATTAATTTGAGTGAATGATTGAGATTGAATGATTTTAATTTCAATCAATGGTTGAGCTTAAATGAGACGTGACAGGATAAGAATAAGATTGAGAGAGGAATTGGATAATTCCAAAGAATCATTTAGTTCGAAAAGAAAGAAGAGAGTTAAATAATGGACACATTATTTAAATCTTGGACAAATAGGAAAGTTATATTTTTGATTAAATAACAATTTTAATTCAAAAAGTGAGAGAAAAAGGAAAGTCATTAATTAAATAAAATTTAATTAATTTATGGTAGAAAATCTAAATGAATAATTAAATAATTAAAATAATTATTTAATTATAGAAGAAGAGGGAAAAAGCTAACTTTTTAAATAAAATAATTGGAAACAATTATGTCATTAAAAATTAGACAAAAAAACAAGTTATTAAATAATTAAAATAATTATTTAATTGTGAAGGGAAAAGCTGATTTTTTAAATAAGATAATTGGAAACAATTATCTCATTAAAAAGTGGAGGAAAAAGACAAATTAGTTTATTAAATAAATAAAATTTATTTAATTTATGGAAGAAGAGGATAACGAATAATTAAATAATTAATATAATTATTTAATTATAGTAGGAAAGTGACAAGTGACTAATTAAATAGATTTATTTAATTATAGAAGGAAAAGGGGCTTAATTAATGACTCAATTAAATAAATAAAATTTATTTAATTAATTAATCAAAGAGGAATAAAGAGGAAATAAATTAATTAAATAATTAAAAATTATTTAATTAAAAGAGGAATATGAATTTAGGGGAATACTTAAATAAAATTATTTAACTATGTAAGTAGATGAGAGAAGTTGATAGGAAAAGTGGAGTTCACATACGAAGGAAAATTTTCAATGTCTACATTTTGCCCCTCTTTGACATAATGTAGTTTATCATGTTGTGTCAAAGAAAAATTTAATACAAAAATATGCCCTAGTGTAAATAGGATGAGGAAGGATAATGAGGAGGTAATAACATTCCCCCTCGAGAGGACAGGCGGGTTCAAAGGACATGAGTGTGCTCTCAAAATGGATAAGAGAAAAATAGATAAGGGGAATAGAAGAAATGTTAGCATGGGAGATATGGATGTTAGCATGGTGTTAGTGGAGACAACTTAAATATGTATATTTTGCTATGCAAGGCTTTGCATTTAATCATCACTGGGTGGTAAAATATGACAAAGGACAACAAATACCATGGTATGACAGAGAACAAGGTGTGCAAGGTCATCCATTTGCAAAATAGATAGTCGCAGAAAAGGAATGCTCTGACTCATACTAAGGGAAAAATTGCCCTAGTCTTTTTTCCAAAACAATCCGTAGACAATAATCAAAGAAAAGATGGGTCATGAGACATCATTGCTCCTCTAAATCCTTCACAGGACATCCTCAAGGGAGCTAGTAACATGATCCAAAAGAAAAGTTGAAAAGATAAGACAAAATAATCCAATAAAGTCAACAACCATTTAGAGTGTTTACCAATAAGTGTTTGCCAACATTTGACTGTGATTGATGGGTTGATTTTTTTGATAGAGCCTAGTTTCGGGAAAAGGAACATGTTATATAAGACATCAAGTTTTCTTTTGATCATGTGACTACTTGTATAAGGAAAATGACAAAGTTTGACCAATGACAATGTATGGTTTCAAAAATGAAACATGTTGTATAAGACATAGTTTTGATTACAACTTGATGTTGGTTTGATGTTTAACTAGTTTGAAAAATTGACTGATTGGCCTTTAAGACTTGTTGACTAGTTTTCCTTGTTAATGCATGACTTGTGTTCAAAAGTTTTGATGACTGTTTTTTTCTGATGACAATGTCTGACTTATTATGACTGACATGAAAAACCATAAAGCACTGACCTAGGTGGCCTTGGGGGCTCATCGATTGATGGTCTTTCCTATGTTATAAATGCAAAGACCTCATAGTTCAACATGACTTGACCTTGTTTCTGATGACAAAGGACTACATCATGATTTGACATTTATTTGACAAACCTAGAAGGACTAACCTAATGCCTCAGGGGTGCATCAAGAGATGGCCTTACATACGTTAAGTCACAGAGGAAACATAGTTTGATAAGACTTAGACTGACATGACATGACATTGACTCTATTTTTGGGATTTTAGATAGTTATTTGGATGTTTTTGTGTTTTGAGAATATTTGATTTTTTTTGTCTTTTTGGAATATTTGATTTTTTGTCCTTTTGTCGATTTATGATTTTTTTGTCTTTTTTGATATAGTGACCTCCAATAGGAAGTGTAGGATCCAGTGAAGACATAGGTCTAGTATTTTCCCCCAATCAAGTATAAGACCAATTTATTAGGGGTGGGATGGATGAATGCCAATGTATGAAGGGTGGGTATGAAAGACACAAAATTTCAATCGTTCCAAGTTATGGGAAGGATAAACTAATGGTATTATGGATGCATTATGGGTGAAGATAACTATAACTATCATGAAAAATGCATGTGAATTATGCCTACAAGCAAGCATGCACAAGAATCCAAGGATGAACATGATCTTTCCCATAGTCAAGTTGAATACCAATTGATAGGTGATGATGATGTTGTTGTTGTTGACATGGGAAGGACACATCCCAAAATAGCATGAGGATTGGGAAAGATATATCCCACTAATGATAATGTGACTAAAGGATCAAGGTTTGAAAAAAGGCTAGAAACAAAGCCAAGGAATTTTTTGGATGATGTACAAGGTTGCATAGAAAGATTGTATGGATTAGGCTTATTGCATTTAGAATGACTTCTTTTCAGGATTGAATGGGATGATGGAGGGATATTGGATAAGAGGATTGGAATCCTTAAACCAATGAAAAGGGAAAACCAAGTCCAACAATAGGTATGGAAGTATAATGGATTGATTTTGGTAAAGGATAGGAGACATGACAATTATTGGCTGGAAGAGTTATCATATGATCTCCTATGAATGATTTATAGGAAACATTATGACCAAAGGATAGACATGTCAAGATTTTTTCCAAAGAATGATTTATGTTTGTACCCCAATCCTTAACAAGATCAAAGTAGGTGGAAAAATGGATGGGAAGGATAGGGCTTAAATGGATAGATGGAAATGTCATAATAAATGTCATGTGAATGGTATGGGAGATGAGACAATTTTCCCCTAAGTGTAATGCTCCATGTAGATAATTTCTCTTATACATGACACATGTTTGCCAGGTTTTCATCACGGTACTTATCCAAAGCGCCATAAAATGGTTTTTTCTTTTTACTAGTTTTTTATTTTGTGTCACCAAGACACTTGTTTGCTAGGTTTTCATCAAGGAGATGATTTTTTTATTTTTCAATTTTTTTGGTATTTTTGATATTTTTGGATGGCCTTTCTATTTTAGTTGATTACTGAATGTTCTGAATCCATTGATGGTGTTGATGTAGAGACCGGGGCCATGATATGCCAATAATGACCTTTACAAAGTAGTTTCCTTGTTAGGATCATAGTGCTTGCATACAACTAATTGATGTCATTGTGATCCTTTATGATACTAGAGTTGGCCTTATCAAAATATACACATCATGATAGAGTTTCATGAGACTCCTTACAATAAAGAGTTGTTTCCAAGATGTGATAAATTTGTGAGGTATGTCTTTTAGAATTTAAGCACAATGCAGGATTATAATGGATGATGGTAGATGTGTTTGGAAATTTAGATGTAGGAATTTTTATTTGCCAAACTTGTGGTGATGGATGATGGAGTTTGGATTTAGAATAGTATTTGGAACCAACACTTTTATATGCCTTGCATGGTGACCATTTTGAAGGAAGTGGACATTTTTCATATGTGGGAGACCTGTTTTCTTGTGGCTCCACATTTTTATTGACTTTTGGATTTGAATTTTTTTCTTAAATTGATCCATTTTTCATTGGGATCCATTTTAACTTCATTTGTCCACTTGGATTTTTGTATTCAATGGCCTTTGATATTTTATTTTGGCATTTAGACTTATAAGACTTTTTTTTTTTTGGTTCCAATTGATGGGTTTAATTATGTTGGAATGATGGTTTACGGTGTGGATTGAAGGAGTGTTGGCAGCAACCTCATGACAAGGACTACTCATGGACCCAATTTTGATGTTTGTATTGAATAAATTTTCCCCTAATATCATGGAGGTATCACTAACATCATTTGATTTTTTGATTAAAGAATAGCCAAGACCTTGATGTCTAGGATTTTCATGACCCTGATTTGAAATGTATCCCAAGGTTTAGGTAATGTAATGTGATTTTGGAGACCATAACTAAATGTATTTTTATAGGATGGAGTTGTAGGATTGGATTGGAATTCATTAGTGGATTTTGAAGTAGGATAGGATGTGGAGGCTTCAAATGGATTAGTGGATGGTTGGTTTCCCTTGTCAAGGTTAGGATAAGGAAGATTAATGAATGTTTGTTGGGGATTAATGGTATGGATTGGGTTAAGTGACTCTTGATAGTGAGGGTAGATGGATGGTAGACTATGGGTTGTGGGTGATTGGGATGGAGAATTGATCCATTGTCTCTTGAATTCTATGACTTGTCAATATTGAGCATTGCAGATTAATTGGCATTCAATTTGACTATGAAGCATATCAAGGTGAATTGAAGATATGGTATGAAAAGATGTACTAAGGTATGAAAATGCAAGTGTATGACCTAATTCTAAGGTGTGCAACCTAAATTATGTTTTTGAATTTTTTGGGTATAAGGATGCCTAATAATGATAATGTCCAAGATTTAAGGTTGAAAGTGATAATAACAAGATAAGGATATGACAATGCCACTATAACCACAATCTAGGATATGACCAAGTCTAAAATGTATGCAACGATTCTAATGATCGAGATTAAGGCACAAGATGAAAAATAGACAAGTTTTGAAAGAGATTGATGTCACTATGTCTAGAATATAAGGTATGATTAAGTCTAAATATGTAATGGTACTAATGTAAAGTGTTATGGTATGACGATAAGTATGGTATGCAATAAAGAAGACTATGGTATGAATAGCTAAAGTTAAGACTAGGCACCTTTGTTGTGAAACTAAGGAAAGAGTTACTAGCCAACCTAGGATAGTCCAATGTTTCCAAGTAATATTGTCAATGACCTTAAGGAGTAGATGATAGGTGACAAGTTTGACAAGGTGAGCTTTAAACTAGACTGGTGAGTTTAAAGGTTACACCAAAATGACAAGGAATAATGTGGCAAATGACAAGGTCAGTGAATTTTTTTTTTGTAGCAATGGGCCTATGACAAGATATGGTAAGTTTCCCTATTCTAAGATTTTCAAAAGGTATATGCAACCTAATGATGGATGTCTACAATGGCCTAAAATTTTTCTAAGAAATGCAAGGAGGGTACCCTAAAGATTTTCCTAAAATGTGATAGTAAGCTAAATGAATGCGATAGAATGGAAGAAATGAGGTGAGCAAGTCTCTGGTCTAAACAAATTTAATTTGTAGGCTTGTTTTGGATATGTAAATTTGTTTCGTCTCTCAAAGGGCGTTGGTAAATTTTTCTCAACAATATGCTTTAGTTTCAGTAGTTCTTTAGGACACACTTTTTAATAGACTTTGAACTACAATTTATAAGTTTGAAGAAGTGAAATGTGGGTCTTTGCTTAGGGATTTTAGTTCTACAAGAGATCATGTAGAATATTTTGAGGTTTTCAAGTTGCAATGTTATGGGTTCAAGGTGTGATATTTGATTGAGAAAACTATTTCTTTTGAACACACACACACACAAGACATGGAAAAAAAAATGTTTTGGGTGACTCTAATACAAAATTAGAGTAAAATTCTGAATGGGGGCCTAGATTAGCCCCAAAAGTTTTTTTCATTGGTTTTAATTTTTTTTTAAAACACTTGTAAGCATGCACAACGTAAGTTGGAAAGAAGATACTACTTGTTGAGTCCCTACTTGGATTACTCCAAATACTGAAATAAAGTGGATAGCTAGAGATCTTGGTGACACTAGCTCCCCCTTACACTACACAGGCACACCAAAATCTCTTACCCCTGAAGATCTAGAGATCTTATGAACCAAGGGATTTTCTATCTCAACAATGAATAGTAAGTGTAGGGAAGCTTTGGAGGTCCGACCTCCTACACCAACAAGAAAAAAATGGTTTTTGGCCTCTACAACAAGTGGTTCTTAATCAGTGTTTCAAGAATACTGGTGCCTATACATGTGGCGGTTTGCTCAATTAAGAGGTCTCCCAACGCTTTCCTTAAAAAGGGTTTTCACACATCTCAAGGATACTAAGGGAGACTTTCATCAGTATAGGACATCCACACAAAGTGATTGATGAATTTCAGCACAACCACATTATTTATATAGTTGACTAAAATGAAAGTACTGCTTTGGTCATTCCCTCTCACAATTTAGGAGGTAGGCTCTCTAAGGGATGAAACTCATAAAAAAAAGAGATGTGGGTCTGGCTTCTAATCATCGAGTTTGCACAAGGTAAGAACATACAACTACCACCTTACAAGCACAAAAAATAGTGACTAATTAATCCCCTAATTAATCTATGTGTAAACAAAAATTTGAAAAAGAGATTTATTCAAGGAAATCCCTCCAAAACCATCATTAGTAGTTTAAATTTCCAATCTTCAACAAAAAAATTAGAATTCCTACCAAGATTTAGGCCACATGCTGCAAAGAAAACATCAATAACATAGAAAACCCCTATTCTATTAAATGCAAAAGATAGAAATCAATATTTTTGACTAAAACCCCAAATTTAAAATCAACAAGTAGTTGTGACTCACCAAACCATAGTTGCAACTCACAATTGCGTCATTCGAGATAGCTACTGCATCATTCTAGATAGCGACTGCGTTGTTTGGCCTAGTGACTATGTCGTTTCAAGGCAGTGAAGTATCTAACAGTTGCGTTGAAGCCCTAACAATTGCAGTGAACTATCCCTAGTCCCTAGTCTAAAACAATTGCATCATTGTGAGTCAGATGTGACGAATGACTAAAAGTAGTTACGTCACTGAGATCCATAGATGTGTCATTTCGTATCTTCAACCTACAAAAAAAAAAAAGTGTATGAAAACTTGCAAAAACTTGTCCATGTCGGGTTCACCAATGTAATCAGGGAGATTTGAGGTTAAGATCAATAAACACAACAATAAAACCTTAAATTTCTAATCTAATAATGAAGAACAAAAGAGTGCATAAATACAAAATAATAAATGATATTCCCATAACCTTCATGCCTCCATCAGGTCACCTCCATTACCCTTCTCCATTTTTCTTTTAAATGATTAATTCCCTCAGATCATAAATTGCAATAATAGCTTATGTCTATGCTAGCATAATTTCGAAGATAATTGTCACTTAAGCCTAAACTCTAGGTTTCTAAGATGTTAAAATGATAGAAACACATCTTTTAGAGACAAGATGAATTTGAATGAACGGTCAAAATTGAATGATTTTAATTTCAATCAATGGTCAAAATTAAATGAGACAGGACATGATAAGAATAAGACTGAGAGAGGAACTAAATAATTCCAAAAGGTCATTTAGTTCAAATGGGCAAGTGAATAGTTAAATAATGACAACATTATTTAATTATAGAGGCAAAAGGAAAAATGATTTTTCAAATTAAATAATAATTTAATTCAAAAAGATGGGAGAAAAAGGCAAGTCATTAATTAAATAAAATTTAATTAATTTATGTAAATAATTAAATAATTAAAATAATTATTTAATTATAGAAGAAGAGGGAAAAAGCTGAATTTTTAAATAAAATAATTGGAAACAATTATCTCATTAAAAAGCAAAGGAAAAAGACAAGTTACTAAATAATTAAAATAATTATTTAATAGTGGATGGAAAAGTTGATTTTTTAAATAAGATAATTGGAAACAATTATCTCATTAAAAAGCGGAGAAAAAAGATCAATTAGTTTATTAAATAAATAAAATTGTAGTAAAAAGTGATAAATAATTAAATAAATATAATTTATTTAATTATAGAAGACAAGGACATTAATGACATAATTAAATAAATAATAATTTATTTAATTAATCAAAAGAGGAAATAGAAAGATAAAATGAATTAATTAAATAATTCAAGTTATTTAATTAATAGAAGATTTTATGACTTTGGATAATAATTAAATAATTAAAATTATTTAATTATCAAGGATGAAAGGGGATTTGATAAACTTGTAGGCCTAGGAAAAAATTTAGTGTCTACAATTCGAAAGATACAAGTAACAAAAGATCGACATATAAGGTTTACACAATTTTTTATGTAATGGCTTTGACTTAAGTGGATTGCACTCTTCCGTTGATTTAAGTTAGACCTTGTGGTTTTGGGAGAATGTTAACAGGTGTCAAAGCATTGTTTTCTCTAGCTGGCATGACATTTTGAGGTCCTTGTGTTCTATGGTGATGAACATTTGGAGTATTTTTCTTTTAGGTCTTATGCTTGGTCGACCTAATGTATGTAAAGGGTTGCAGAGATTAAATATGTGATGTGAATGTAAGAGGGGGATATTATAGGTCCATGCCACCTATATTACATGTTTTGCGTGTGAAGGCATTTTAATTTGAATTAGGTATCGACATGACACGTTTTATGTGTTTTAGGGCTACATCTAATTAGTTTGACCTAATTGATGTTTGTGATGGAGTTTGATATATATAAAAGGTGGTTTTGAGTTTATGGATATTGAATTTGTATGTTTACATGATCCAAATACAAGCAATAATGTGAAATCTTACAGAGTTGAGCAAATAATTTGTTAAAGTTGAGAAAAGGTGTGTGAATGTAATGTAGAGAAAAGGTTTGTGATATGAGTTGGATGATTTGTATCAAGTCAGCATTTTGAGCTTCAAAGGAACTAAATCCAACATATGGTAGATTCATTTTGTATTAGTTCAAATCTTGGTTGTGTAGACACCAACCTTCCTTCTCTCTTTATTTTCTCTATGGATGGTGAGTTCACTTGGATAGTGAGTCCACCTAGTAGTGAGCCTTTCTGTAATATCTTATAGTCGATTATAATATATTGTGAGCTAATCCTCATGGTGGTTTTTCCCATTTTGGGTTTTCCATGTAAAAATATTGGTGTTTATGTGTCATGTGATGTTGTGGTTGTTTTCATGCTTTCATTCCTTATAATAGTTAAATATGCTTTGGTAATTAGATGGTTAATGATTGGATGGTTTAATAGAATACTGATTCACCCCCCTCTCAATATTATGTGTGCTCAACAAAAAGGATGTGAACCATCCTCATAGAATTCCACCAAATTATTTAAAAAGGACATAATTATATTTGAACAACAAAAGATTCATGCAAGATAGTAGCAACAAGAGGAAGACAACTCTCCTTATGAAACCCATCTCCATAAATCAACCCTATGCCTTGGGGGATTGAATTTTGTATGAATGATCAATCCTACATCCATCACTATTCATAGGTTTATAATAACAACCACTAATTCCTTCACCAAGTGGATTGGAGCCATACTATTAAAGAATGCAACAAAGGCAACTGTCATTGACTTCTTAAGAGTAATCATCATGGGGTTTGGAGCACTAGAGACATCATCATTGACAATGCTAAGGAATTTGTAGGTGCGAGCATAACTCAATTTTCTAATGATCATGGAACCTATTTCAATACATCCTCAAAACATTATCCCTAGGAAATGGATGAAAAAATTCCATCAACAAGAATTTAATCAAAATAATAAAGAGAATTGGAGCAGGATCCAAAAGGAAATAGCATGTGCACCTAAAGGAAGTCATCTAGGAAAACAAAATAACTCCAAAATAATCTATAAGAACTTCTCCCTTTTATTTGGTCTATGGAAAGAAAGAAAAGCTACCAAGCTCAATTGCACTTCCAAAAATAAAGATAATATGTCAATTGGATAATGATTAATATTGCACAATAGTTGTCAGAATAGTTTAGTCACTACAACTAGAAGAACAAAGATTTATCATGTAAGATCAAATGAGTGAAAGGAAATGGTGAACTTAGAAATCCTTTTGAGAACCAATATGCACCTTCAATATCTTAAGCTTTTTTAAACAAACCAGATTTCAAAAATCTAATACAAGCGCATACTATTATGCCTTAAAGTTAAAGCAGAAATAGTCACAATTTAATTTCCATCACATTAACCCTTAGAGGAAAGATAATGTAGTTTTCAGATCTAGGAAAATTTTGGAACCATAATGATATGGAAGTTAACATTTCAAGAATGAGAAAGAAGAAGAATAGAATAAAGAGAGATAGAAGATAAATATCGACGATATACACAAGGAAAATCCTTTTGGGTACAAAACCCCACACTCCAAAGCATCAAACCAATGTATTAATCTACAACAAAATGGTTACAATACACTTGCAAGCTCACAACCTTAACATGGAGATTATATCTTGATCTTCTAGAGAAAATATGACAACATAACCCTATAATAAAAAATTCTCCTCATAGACAACTCCTCAAGAAAGCTCATATTTATAGAGCACCAAGATGGATGCATAGAATTGCCACATTCCAAAAATCCTCTTCACTGAATGCATACAAATAGAAAGGATAACATGCAAAGCACCTATCTTCACCTGCTTATGTAAACTTCAACCAATCTTAGCATGCAAGGCATCCTTCATAAATTTATATGACAATTTTTTTCCTCTCAACATGCAATATGCCTACCACATGCAAGACTAACATCTTCCACAATTTCACTAGTCATGACTCTTATGTTGTCATAAAGGCTATCATAGTTTTGTCATAATTCATCATAGAATCTTTCATGGTTCAACTCTTACAACTTATGATAAATTCCACTAAAATAGCTTATAGTGGGGTTCACAAAGTAGGACGCCTATTTCCATCAAATTAGGAGGTAGTAATCCTAGTCACCTTCCATGTAATATGTCAACTCACTGAGATGGGTCCCACAAATTAACATCATGTGAATGACATAAAATAAATATATAGGATAAAATAAATAATTAATTAACAACACTAGTGCTAGGGTTTGAAAAGGTTGAGATACCTTAATCCCAACATTCTCCCACTTGTCAAAGACCTTTCAAGATCCAATAGAAAAATGGGATTTTAACTGCTAGGATCCAAACAATGAAATGACATCATCATAGCCATCCATAAAACCACATGAATCTCTAACATGCTTTCATGCACTAACAAGATACCTACAACAACATCCAATATTCCCACCATATTAGGCAAGATCTCCTATCATCCTCCAACTTTCCATTGATGGAAGAAAAGGAAAAATTCAAGATGAATATGCACCAATCTAAAGAACACAAGCATCAAATCCAAGTGATAAAAAGGATACAGGCTCCTATCACAACTCCACTATGCTCATGAGCTTTATAGAAGAACCAATATATCCAACTTCAAACCCATTACTAGAACACAAATCTCAAGTCCAAACTTCCTCCAAGAACAATATTGAACATGAATATTCCAAAATAGTAGGACAACAACCACAAGTGATTGTTTATATCCAACTAAAAACCCACATGAATAGAAAAAGAAACCACAAAAAATGCTAATACATCAAATTATACATACCTCAAGGATATCCTAAACATTAGTGGAACTTATTCTAACAAAATATCCAATCCATAAATTGCAATCGCAAGCTCCATGTGTCAAAAATATCAATAAAGAACACACACATCTAGGAACTTCCAATGCATGGGTAATGTCTAATCATAAATAGACCATGGCATACAAAGCTTAGCAATCAACACTTATACTAAGGTGTGGCTAATAATTCAACCATGCAATAACAAAGAACAATCACAATGATATACACATACAACACCAATCACTACATAATCTCTGATAACATGTCACCATAACTCTCCCAAGTCGACCACACTAAACCATGTGAAAATGGACTTCCAAGAAGAAGTCATAGAACAAATAGAAAACCTATAAACCATATCCTATAATCATGTCCTTCTACCAACACCTTAAAGTGCCAAGTTGTTTGAAGTAAGATCTCATTCACAACCCCAAAGGAAAATCCTCAACAACACCCAAACATTCATTATCATTAGATCAAACAAAACATATATATCTCATCTCACCAAAATATATGGAAGCCTCTCTAAACAAGGAAGATCAAACCTAAAACATTCCCATATTAGGAAAACAACCCAATAACATCTTGAAAACTTATCATGAATCAAATCAAATACCCAAGGAGATGAACATTCCAAACACTCCTCAACTGAGCCCTCCATTGAAACTAGAAAGCATAAATCAAGATCCATCTCTATGAGAAGACAAAGCATAAAACATAATAAATTTGAAAATAAAATTGATTAACCTTTCAAATGATTAATTGTTGAGTAGACCAAGAGTGGGGAATGAGATTGTTCCTCTAGGATATACCAAGTCTCATAGAATTTATCCAAGAACAACCTCCTCTTAGGTCCATCATGAACTAATGTCCATATCTAGGTGAAAGGCTCATCATAATTTCTCTTGGAACACAACAAATGCCTCACCCAAGTATCTATGAACATCTACAACTAATAAATCCATGCCAAACTCCAAATGCAACACTACACTCACATGAAGCTCTCAAGCACATGACCAAGGTACTCAATACCAAGAGAACTAACTAGACCATTATCAAAGCTCCAACCATGGAATCAGGAACCCAAACATGACATCATGACCTAATAGTATCATGCCAAAAAATTATGTATAATCAAGAGTCCATCATAACACAACACCAAAAAAATCCTCTCATAAAGGGTCACCTGTCAAAAAAAAAAGTCATAAACTATACACCTTAACCAAAGACTCCATGAGTCCTCTATAGCTAACCAGTATGTCAACATATCCATTCACATGAAGATAACCATCTCCTAATAGAGAAATTTCAAATGTGAAATAACTCTTCTATAGCAACATGATCTAAGAGCTCCTCCAAGAAATCAACAAATAGTGAAGAAGATCACCCATCACCAGTGATGAATCCATGTCATTGTCAACAACTCGCACTAAACTATGATACTGAGATAAAAATGGAATTGTGACAACCATCTAAATCAAGATTTCTCTTGGTCCACATACACTCAACTAGGATCCTAGCAGCTCTAGAGAACAAGTAGAACCAAGATCTCCAAGCCAAGTACAACCGCCAAAACATCACTATCAAAGTCTCCTACTAAAATGTGTAAACAAGCTACCATGACATCATGATACAACCACATGCTATAAGTCCCATAACTAACTATCTAGGCACTCAAAAAAACCTCCATCCTCTCATCTCAATGCAACATACCAATGCACTAATGACCAAAAACAAGGACAAATAATAAACTCTACAACAACTCTAAATTAATATTGTGGATATAGAAAATCCACATTTGATTCATCCCATTGCAACCAAATGGGTGATCAACTCATAAAACTACATAACTTGTAGATCCCAAACATTGAAACATGCAAACCCATCATCACATTAGTAACATCTAAAACTAAGATATCAAAGAAGATAAAATGTATATTTCAAGACTCAAACACCAGATCCCCAGTAGACCCAAATTTTCAAGCAAATCCACAACTAAGTACCATAATCAAGGAACTATTCAAGCATTCTTGCAAATTTTCAATTATTTTCATCCAAAAAGCTTAAACACAATATTTTCCATAAATCTGCAAACCGCATATTTTTATTAACATGTAAAACCTATTAAAAAAATCTTTGTGCAAATCTAAAACCACTTAAACATACAAAATAATAGATCATCAAATATTTCATGTGAACAAGTGAATACTCCAAATCTACACAAACTAGCAACTTTTAGAACATAGGAAAACTGCAAAACCTTCAGAGGAAATAGGTTGTCCAGAAGCTTATAAAATATGAAATATACCAACTTCACAACCCATAAATAACTAGTGGTAAAAAATATACCAACATTTCCTCACTAAGAAAGATACAAATATCCTCATACCATGCAAGAAGCATACATGCAAACCGACAACTATCTTACATCCAGAAATACCCCAAGGGAAACATAATCTGAAAAATAGTTTATCTATGGATATACAAACCCATAAGTTTTGATTAACTATGTAAAAGATGCAAAACCACTATGTTTATAGACATACATGCAAATCCATATCCACTTATCATCTGGAAGACCCAAAAGTCTATAAGCCACCATAATAGTTAAACTAGAATAGTGGAATAACATGAATATGCATAACCATGGAATTTTAATAAAAAAATGATAAAACACTTAGATCCAATCAACATGAAACTAAGATATGTGAGTACAACCAACCAAAGGAAGAAGAGATCTAGGAAATCTAGGCCCATTTGTAGTCCAACTCCACAACCATCATCATGTACAAGTATATAGAGGAGCTAGGATATTCCAAAAGCTTAAAAATCATCTAATGATCAAATCCATAGCCTACATGCATTTGGGGTTAATGAAACAACACCTTCCAATGCTAGGGACTAAAACCAAGCACTTGACATAATCACATCAAACCATAGTCTTAACAACACAAGTTTCTCCATATGACCAGGGATCCAAACATAGACACCCAACATGAATACTCTATTATACATGACCATAGAATATAAGAACACCACCATGCATGAGGATTATAAACAACTATCAAAAAAGACCTCCAGATCAATATAAATTTAAATGAAACTACATGATCAACTCCAAAAACTCTATCTTCTTCATCCTTCAAAACGCTTATTGTCTCATGAAAACAAGATCAACTACAAAAAATCCACTTATACAAGGATTAATAATCAGCTAATTCCTTCAAAGTATATTCCCTCAAGCTTGATAGGCTAAGAAATCACAACAAAAGAAATACCCAGATCCTTAAACACCATGAATCCTTCACATGCAAATCATGTAAGCACATGCAAGCAACATGAGAGCTCATGCAAGTAAATACAACTCACATGCAAGTAAAATAAACTCACATACATGCACATGAAAGCACATGAAAATCATGTATTTTAGCTCTGGTCAATAACAAATGAAAGGAAATGAATAACTCAAAAAACCTTATGAGAAACAATATGCACCTTCAATATGTAATGTTTCTTTAAAAAAATAAGATTTCAACAACCCAATACAATCACATATTTCTATTTCTTAAAGCGGAAATAGATAGTTTAATTTCCATCACATTAACACTTAGAGGAAAGATAATGTAGTTTTTAGATCTAGGAAAATTTCAATAGTATAATGATATGTAAATTAACATTTCAAGAATGAGAAAGAAGAAAAGTAGAAGATAGATAGAAGAGAAAGAACAATGATATATGTGGGGAAAACTATTTTGGGTAAACAAACCCACACTCCAAAGCATCAAACCAATACATTAATCTACAAAAAAATGGTTACAATACACTTGCACGCGCATAGCCTTAACATGGAGATTACATCTTGCTCTTTTGGAGAAAATTTGACAACATAACCCTGCAACAAAAAAATCTCCTCATACACAACTCCTCAAGCAAGCTCATATTTATAGAGCATCAAGATGGATGCCTAGAATTTCCACATGCCAACATCCTCTTCACTGCATGCATGCAAATAGAAAGGATAACATGCAAGGAACCTATCTTCACCTGCTTATGCAAATTGCAGCCAATCTCAACATGCAAGGCATTTTTTATAAATTTCTATGAAAATTCCAATCCTCTCAACATGCAATACGCCTACCACATGCATGACTTACTCTTGAAATAATTTCACTAATCATGACTTACATTTTCATACAAGTTGTCATAGTTTTATCATAATCCCTCATAGCATTTGTCATAGTTCAACTCTTACAAATTATGAAAAATTCCACTAAAATAGGTTACGATGGGGTTCACAAAGTGGGACACCTATTTCCACAAACTTAGGATGCATGCAATCCTAATCAGCTTCCATGTAAGATGCTAACTCACGAAGATGGGTCCCACAAAGTGACATCACAAGAATGACAAAAAATTGCATAGGCTAAAATAAATAATTAATTAACAACATTAATGCTAGGACTTGCAAAGGTTGAGACACCGTAATCTCAACAATGAGGAAGAATCATGCCCAATTCAAATAGTTGTACGACAAGAAAACCACAATATAAAATTTCAAGGTAGGTGACCTTACACAAGTAGGACAAGAATAGATCAAATTCTATTTGACAAAAAACTAAACATGCTATGGAGTGGTGCATAAATTATTATGGCCTATGAACAAGCCAATGTGTTCAATTTGCTAATGCTTGGTGGAGCTATATTTCTTATCCTTGTGAATGGGATTCACCTCAACCCCTATGTGTAAGTATATTCCTTCATTGTATGCATAATTTTCTTCAACATATGTCCACCCATTTGAACAATCTATCTATTCCTTTCAAATATCCATCATCATTATGTGTCTCCATTATACATGATCCATATTTTTCTTATCTTCATTTTCACTTTTTATCATTTTCCGAAGCTTTCAAAGCAATTCATCAAGATTTTATGGCATTCTTTTCTTCAACCTATTTTTATTTGAATCATGAACACCAAAAGAAAAATATTGCATAAAATATTTCATCCAACAAGAGCATTAGCCTACTAAGGAACATTTTGCAAAAACAATCCACAAGCCACTAATATTTCCACATCACCTTGATCAAATGATTCCTGCAAGTCCTAGATATTATAAGGAACATTGTGCAAAAACAATCCTCAAGCTGCTAAGATTTCCACATCACCTTGATCAAACGATTCCTACTAGTCCTAGATAGTATAATGGAGAGTCAAAACCAAAGGCCTTGCAAACCATCTAATGGATGCAAAATGTGTTAATATGAATCATGAATCACAAAGTAAGTAATTGATCTTGCCAAATCAAATTGATCTAACATCTCTCACTACTAGAAAATGTTTGAAAGTGTTTTCAAAGCCAAAAAAAATGTGGGTCATTAGATACATCCTAATAATCAATCTTCACATCCATTCAAAAAATAGCATTTCTTATTCAAGAAACAAGATGAACACATTACATCAACCAACCATATTTCAATATTATAGGAGACTATTTAAAGTAACCAATCACTAGTATTGGAGATTGTATTGGCATACCACATGATCACTAACTACAAAAAATACAAAGATAATTTAGGTTCTAGAACAAGCATGAACCAACTATTTTCATGGTGAATACATGTATAAGTTGGAACAGTTGTAGGTTCAAATTTTATACAATAAATACGAGATATGGGCTATTCTTCTATTTGGAATCTATAAGAATTGTGTGTGTTACAAGTATTTAAAGTCCAAGGCTTATTCATATCTCATGAGTTGTGACAAAGTGCTTCTGATTAGAATCATAAAGAAAGAAGAGTTGCCTACTAGAGTACATTAAAGATGATTAATCATGTCTTGTACACCCATAATATATGTAGCACCCATAGATTATTTAAGATCTAGAAGCCTATTGGAAGTTTGAGAGATTGTTGGAAGTTTGTCATTGATGATTTTGTTTGGAAACATGAGCATGGAAGGTGCACAACATTGTGATACATTGTTGTTAGTGATACAAAAATTATTGTGAATCATTTTGATCAATCCTAACAATTTTTGGATTGGATAAGGAAGACATTATTGCATAATTGTTTGGTATGGTAAATATTGATTATGTGGAAAATTGACTAAGTGTCAAATCTTCCAGTTTGGTGTAACAATGCACCAGTTTTTGGGTCCACACCACTTCGCAAATGAAGATATCACTCTATTCTTCGCAAATGAAGATATTACTCTATGCTTCTAACATAATTTTTCTAGATGTTAGATGCACTGGCTAAATCCAATATTTCATCTTGTTTGGAAAAGTAGTTTGAGAGATATGAGTAATAGAGTTTGGCCTAACATATTACAGTCATTATTCTATATAGTGTGTTTGTGTGGGAGAATCCGCACTTCTCCACAGATGAGTTTTCGGCCTTGCAGTGTTAAAGATAAGTTTATAGATGTCAAAATGAGCATGGATTCCAGATGGTATCAAGTTTTGAGTTCCATGTGTTGAGATGTGGATACATAGATGAAGGTTTTTGCATTTAGGTCTTATATGGAGCCGACCTAACACATTTGATGTTATGCAAATGATAAATAAGTGTTGCTATCCTATGTAGGATTTATTATAGGTCCATGCCAACCTATTTTAACATATTTTTATTTTTCAATTATGGCACATTATGTGGACGAAATGTTTTGGAGCCAACAAGTTATATTTTGGGTATTACATCTAATTAGGATGAACTAATTTATGTTATACTTGATGCAGATATATTTGTTGGATTTTTTTCAGTGTTTTGAAAAAGGTATGCAACATGTAATGCATGTGATGTGAATTTGAGCATAGCAGAGTGAAGTTAAGTTTAAAATTAGAATTGTGTGAATGAAGAGTGAGGTAGAGTGTTGAACTAGAATCAAATAAGGATTGTTATTGTGCTTCAATGGGACTATATTCATGCATGTATTAGATGCGATTGTAACAGTTCAAGAATAGGCTATGAGCCACCATCTCTCTTCTATATTTTTCTCTATGGATAGTGAGTCCACTTGGACAATGAGTCTACTTGCAATGAGGATTTTTGTAATATATTGTAAGCTAACCCTCACTGTGATTTTTCCCATTTTGGGTTTTCAATGTAAAAATATTGGTGCTCATGTGTTATGTGATGTTGTGGATGTTTTCCTTATTTATTTCCTTATTGCAGTTGAATGTGCATTAGTGATTGGATGTTTCATATTTGAATAGTTAAAGGGAATACTGATTCACCCCCCCTCTCAATATTCTATGTGTTCAACAATTGGTATCAAATCTTGACTCCTTGGAAGGATCTTAACCACTTTGGGAAGGTCCTAGAGATTGAACACATGGATGATAAAAAGTTTCCTATTCCTCTAAAAGAGATTCTTGCTATTGGATACATAGAAGAAGATTGCATGCTTTACAAATATGGAGGACTCAAAAGTTTCTCTTGAAGATTTGGAAAGAACTGAAGGAAAATGTCAGAGAAGAAAATGAATGTATCCAAAAATTGAGAAAGAAAATTAAGAAGTTTAGAGAAAGGCATAAAGAATTCAATGAATAGTTGAAATAAGCAAATGAAAACATCACCAGACTAAAAGTGTGAGTTGAAGAAAAGAAAAGAATTAAATATTGCTTGAATGAAATGGTGAAAATAAAATATGATGAATGCATAAGGCATGAACAAGAAGTAGTAAATCTAAGATCATATTTGGAGAAAGAAAGAATTCATGAAGAAAAATTCAAGGTGAGTTATACAATGCTTGATGAGATGATTACAGGTCAGAAAACATCCAAAGATAAAGGTGGTTTAGTATTTGAAAAATTTGAAAGCTCAAAATCAGACCAAACACCTAATTCAGAAGAGAAGATTGATGAACCAAAGAATATTAAATACAAGAAAAATAATGGAAAGATCTGAAATCAAAGAAATAAAGCTATAAGACCTCTAGTTAGATAGCCAACTGCTCAAAGGTACCCATGTTTCAATGGGTTTTTCTATTCTTGCAATAAATATGGACATAAAGAAATGGAATGTAGAGGCATAATGAATTAGAATGTCTCATCCTTTACTGGTCAATGTTTTACATGCAAAATATTTGGTCATAAAGCAAGTGAATGTCGAAGTCAAATGATTCAATCTTTCAATGGTTATTGTTATACATGCTATGTATTTGGACACAAAGCTAATCAATGAAGATCTAGAGTGAATGGAAGGAATATTGTTCAAATTAATATCATATGTCACAATTATAGTAAACTTGGAAATATTGCTAAATTTTACAAAAGCAAAAATACAAGGATAATCTGATAAAAGGGAATGAAGTGGTTAAAAAGGTTGATCTAGCTAAAGTAAAGAAGGAAATGGAAAATATTTGGAGAAAGAAGGAAGAGACATAAGAAAATGGAGAATCTGTACCATCCTCCAATGTAGATGTTTCCTTTGGAAACTAAGCCTAGAGCTTTGTCTTAGAGGGAGCTTTAATAGATATCTTTTATCCCCCCACTATAAAAGAGGTGTTGATGCCACAACACAAAGATATGTGATGTAGATCAACATGCTTGATCTATAGGTGAAGATTGAAAAAGAAAATATGCCGATGCGAAAGTTTGTGGAGCTTCAGAAACTAATTGTGCATACATATAAAGTGTTTCCAGCTTTATGTGTTAAAGCATTCAATCTAGAATTAGGTAAAATCAAAGGGTTATAAGAAAATTCACTAAGAAAATTTTATTTTACAAAAGAATTCAAGAAGGAGAAAAGTAGAAAGAAGAGAATTCAAAGTGTATAAGGAAATTTGAGATTAAAAAGCATCAAAACCTTAGTTTGGCAATCAAAGTAAAAAGGTATTTTGTGAATCTTATGTGTCCTAGTTTTTAGAAATCTTTGTTTAAAAGTAGTTTAAATCTAGTTTTCAAGAGGTACCCTACAAAAACCATAGATGATGAATTGTTAGGCACATTCTTGTATATTCCATATGAGGTTTTACCAACTGAGGATATTAGGGCTTACATTCATGGAAAAAGGAAGAGCATTCTCCCACTAAATTAAGTGATACATGGGAAAACAAATTAACAAGAGAGTATTTCACCCTACAGCCAAAATAAAAAACCTAGTTGAGAAGAAACTAGATGTATGGAAATGGTTCCCCAATTTATTCTATGATGTCAAGTTGATTAGAATGGATTTGTGCAAAATTCATGATTAGTTTGTATGGATTGATATGCCTCACAAGATAACAAAGGAAGTGATAAGAGAGGTCACCTATCTATGCTCTACTAGATTGGTTCCCATGTTGAAATCCATCAAAAATGAAGTAGTGTTGGAGAAAATTGGTGCTACTTATGATAAGAGAGCTCTTGTTGTCAATCCCATTAGAAACCCAGTTGTTAGATATGCCACAGTGATCATTGGTTACAAAATTTATTATACAAATAGAGATAATTCTATATCTGCCACCGCAGTGAATGTGTCACATGAGATGGTAGAAAATGGTGCAAATTATGACCTCTATGATTTTCTTAGGCAACAACTAATAGGGAATTTGAATCATACAAAGGAAAAGAAATATGTGTTTAAGTATGGCACTTTGGTTATGTGCTTACTCTTCTATTTCTTGAAGTAGCTTCCCATAGTTGGAAAGGTAAAGTGGATAAGTGGAAGACCTGCTGCACATCAAATTTCAGAGCATATGAGGAACCTTGGAGATTTCAAAGCATAAGATTATGCCCTTATTGCTTTCTTTGCAATATTCTAGAAAAAAGAATGCATGAAAGAGAGGATTCCAAGGAGTATGGTTGAAAAATATAAAGATGATATTACTTTTCTAGTATCCACAGATGAATGCATGATGGAAGAAGTTGAAGTAAGGAGTATATGGATCCCTACACTAGGATATGAGGTTGGTGAACAAGAGATAAGAGGTTATGTTGATATTTTGTTGAAGATCCCAAAGGATACCACACAACCAAGATATGGGACTTATGAAGAAAAGCCCATGGAAGTACACATGAAACAAAAAGAACCTACCATTAGGAAGAATGTTGATGCTATGGTGGATGTATATTCCAAGGAATTGGATCTTTCTAAATAAAATGTATAGTATGCAAGACAAATAACTAGAGAATAAATGAGTATTGGTGAAGCTTCTAGTAGTGCAAGGAGATCTGGTAGAACAACTACCACACCACCATCTATTCAGAAGTCATTTGGTCCCTTACCTTCTACTAGAGAGAAAAGGAAGACAACTTCCAGTCCTCTAGTAAAGGAGAAATCCCCTCTAGTTGCACATATTAGAAGGGAAAAGAAGAAGAAGATTGCTATTGTTGCACCTCCTGCTACCCTTGTAAAAAGAAGAGTTAAACAAAAGGAAACAAGAGAGAAGGGTGTTAACATAAATATTTTTGATGAAGAAGAGGAATTGGATGAAGATGTACCTATTGTGTGGTCTCACAACATACCCCATTTTTCCCCTTGGAAAAATGTGGACCCCCTTTTTTTCCTTTTTCCTCTACTCCCCTTTTTTCTTTCATTTTCTTTGGCATCATTTTGCTGCTCAGTTGGTTGTTGATCTCTCTTCCATTTTCACTTGGCCTCTTTGTTGATGTATTATTTTGCTTCCTGGATTTGGTGTTTCAGTCTTTTCATAAAGTTTAACATGTTATCAAAAACTAGAGTCCCAAAGTCCTATGTTTGCACCAAGGGAATTTGTATCTTCATATGATTCTAGCTCCACTCAGTATTTCATTGACCAGAGTCATCAATCTCGGTAGTTTCCTTTTTACTAGAGTTCAATATTTTTATTGTTTCCTTTTTATTTATTTTACTCGGAAGTCGGAAATCAAAGAATCTATTTTGAAATTTTTCAATCTATTTTTGGACTCGATTTCTGGTCTTTCCTATCGTTCCGGTTTTCTCTATCCCTAGAAAGTATTTCCCAGATCTCGGTGTTTTTTTTTCTTTTTCAAGGGTAATACCAGAAATATTTAATCCTAGTGATCACCAATCGATCAAATATCTTTAATGACATATACCTTACAAATAATCAGCGTGACATTTGATTGCCATGTATAATCATTGTGTTGTCTTTCTTCTCTAGTAGCGAGCCTGCACAGAAATATAGGTGTTCATGATTTGGACCATAATCTGTAATGATTGCACCTTTATTGAAGGAGTTAATACAGAATTCCCCTTTAGGTTGTCTTTGTTCCATGTCTTTCAAGAAGGATAGGCTCTTTGCAGTCTTGTCTGTGAAGAATTTATTCACCCTGTTTGTTGCGAATAAAATCATTGTCAACATGAACTAGTGCTAGAAGGAAGACCTATTGTTGTTATTTTTGGTTTTGTTAGGTTTTAAATTGGATTTCTATAGAATCACTAGATCTCAGTCTTGTGATCCTCATGTGACTTTAGTCAAGCTTATTGGTTGAACATCATCTAGACCTCAAAATCTAGAAGTTTAAGTGCAAGTTTGAAGAATCCAACTATTGTTACACCACCTCCTCCCATAGTGATGGCATTCTTTAATGTGGAGTCACCGATTCAATTTGTTGTATATAATGATTTACCGAAAAATCCTGACAAGTTTTGTCCTAAATATTATTTTCATAAAGACGTAGAAGAACATATTAGTATATTCAAGGATACATGCTTTAGAGCAAGGATTCAACATGAAGACGTGGTATGTAGGTTGTTCCCATACACTTTAAGTGATGAAGTTTACCAGTGGAATATCAACCTGCCTCGTGATTCTATCAAATCATGGAAAGACATGGAAACTCAATTTTTAGCCCAATTTAGAACACCGACTAACCCTGCTTTGTTGTATCATCAATTTTCTCAAATCAAGAGGTTCGAAGGTGAACCTATAACCACTTTTAATGACAGATTTCAAAAGGCTTATTCTAGGCTACAAGCACCTTATGTAGTGGATAATTTATCTACTATTGCAGTTTATTATACAACAGTAGATCCTTTAACTGCCATGTTTGTGAAGCAAAGAGAAAATCCTCCTACTACTTTACCCGAAGCTTATGCGAAAGCCATAAGTGTGAATTTAGAAATGAAACATCTTGGAAATGGATCATCCATGAATGGCTAAAATAGATTGAATATTTATCCTACCCTGAATGTAAATGGAGTTCCTATAGGTCATCCTACGGATCCTAACATTTATCCTATAGTGGTCCAGAATGGGACATTTCCTCAAAGTACTTTCTTTCAACCAGGAAATAGTCAAGCTTTAGACCCTTACCCTAGTCCATCTATTACATAGTTACGTCCTAATGGAAATTAGTTTTTCTCACAAACTCAAGAAAATCAAAATGTCAAGATTTCTAAGGAAAACGAAGACATGAAAGAGGTTACAGATCAGCTCAAAAGATTAACCACAAAGGTTACACAATTAAGGAATCAAAGTTTCTATGCTTAGAATAATAATCAGAAATCACAAAATCGAATGTATAATGCTCCTAGGCCACCTAGACTTTGAAATACATGACCTAATAATGGGGGAATATCAATGCCTTTAGATAATCCTAATTCAATTAATGGAAAGTCTACATCAAAAGTGAACTTAGCTAACCTCGCGATGAATAATTGGTGTAGAATTCAAAATACAAATGCTTGTGCTAAAGTAGATTGTTCACAATTTAAAATTGCTTCAGACATTTTTCTTGTTGCTACACATTACAATGAACATTTTGATTCTCATCCTCCTAAAGGAAATGAGTTAGTTCTGATATGATATGAATCTGCTCTAGTCCTAGAAAGTTATGAACATTTCAAATCATATGTTGTTATTACAAGTTATGCTCATGAATATGAAAGTGATAATTCGACTATGACCTTGGAAACATATACTTTTCCCTATCAGGATGAAAATGAGCCTCAAGAAGAAATAGAAGAAATACATTCCTTCCAACCGTATCAGAAGGGACATAATTACAACAAGAGGAATAACGTTAATAGTGGAGGTAAATTCAATGGTCCTTTAACAACATTTATCCTGCCTAATAACTTTAACACTCCACCTGATGATAAATCAAGCAATAACCCAAGGTTACCTAAGGTAACCTCTCACTACAATTCATCAAATGCTTCAAAAGGTGAAAAGATAGATTTCACTAATCAAAACAAAATTTGACTAATTATTTAGCGAAATAAATTAAGAAGGTAAAGATTAGTATTTCTCTATCAGAATTTCTTAAGACACCTATGATCAAGAAAGCTTTATTAAACACTTTAGAATATTTTCCTAAAGAAAGCAAATTCAAAGACATTCAAGTGAAATATAGTCAGGTTAAAACAAAAGATAAAAAAATTGTTCCCATAGCAAATGCACAAGTAGCCTTTTACAAAGGAAAATTCCCTTCAAAAAAAAGGGAGGGGGGGTAATAAATAATATTATTTATTACCTCGAATCATAAAGAAAGAAGGAATGCTAATAGAGCGGAGTCCCCACCATTTTTTGTCACTTTGAGAATATTCAATAAGAATCTCCATAACTACTTAGTAGACTCTGGAGCATCTACTAACGTGATGTCGTTATCCATATGTTAGATATTAGGGTTAACTTCGGTAAGTTATTTAAAGAAAGTCACTCAACTTGACAAGACAAAAGTAAATGTAGTAGGAGAGTTGAATAATATTCATATGCAGTTGGCTTTTGATCCTAGAATCCAATATTTCATTGGTATTCAAGTCATGGAGATACCTGCTACTTATGGTATGATTTTAAGTAGAGAGTGGTCTAAAACATTGAATGGATACATGGCTACCGATTTCTCACATAAGTGGTTACAATGGAAGGGAGCTCCTAATCAAATCAGGATTGAAAGAGAACCACACATGAAATACATGATTATAGATTATGATAAAAAAATAAAGTTCTATACATTGATGTAGAACCAGGATTTTACAAAATAAGAAGTTCATTAGTTAAAATTGAAGAAGTTTTCACCTGTGATGCGAAGAAATCTAATGAACTAACTCCTGGAAAAGATGTTTTAATTGAATCAGATTGTGATTCTTCTGAAGAAGAAAATAGCCATTATGATAAATTTTAGAAGAATATTATTGCAAAAGCTCAAGAGAGTGGTAAAATCAAAATTTCACTAATTTTTTTGTTGTTGCAGGATGCATAATGCTGCACATTCAGAAAAAAACTATATGATGTTTCTGGAGATAATTCACAGAATTGAGAATTGGTATTGTCTGGAACATGATAAGGTCGAAAGAGCTGAATCAGAAACATGTAAAGACAAAGATCAAGACATATAGACTGAAAAGATTTATTCAATGATATTGAAAAATGGTAAAGTATTAGCTATAGATGATCAAGCCTAGATTCTTAAATTTGACGGATCTAAATCTAAACAAGGAATTAGAATTAGAGTCAAACTTATTAACCTACAAGGTAAGTCTTTTCTTGTTGCATAGTTGCAATTTCAATGTACTAACAACATGGCAGAATATGAAGCCCTTATACATGGCTTGATCCTAGCAATCAAGAAGAGAGTTAGAATCCTTAAAGTGTTCGATGATTCAAAATTGGTGGTTAAACAAGTTCAAAATTAATATATTTTCCACTACAAGAGATTATCCAATTATCAACACAACATATGGGATTTAATCAAAGATTTTGATGTATTCAATATTACTCATATCCCTAGAAGATTCAATCAAAGAACCGATGCTTTAGCTACTACTACCAGTACTTTAGAACCCTTAGAGACCTTAGATCTGAAAATATTTATAGTTGAACTGGTATAGTTACCTTTGGTTCCTAATAATGTCACTAATTTTCAAGTTTTCAAAGATGACCGACACATATTAGAATTCATCACTAATTCTGGTTATTTTGAAGCACAAATAATCGAAGAGATAAATCACCTTAACAATGAAATTCAAGATGAAGAATTGATTCAAGCCAGAGATAATAACATTCTGAAAGGAATAATTGAGTTAGAATGATTGTTCAATATTGACCAGATAGTCAAACTAAAATATTTACCTCAAAGTGATGGAGGACTATCTGAGTTATACAATTTGCATACTAAAGGAGATCCTAAGAACGTGCTTATGGGAAAGGTCTATACTGAAGAAGAATAGAGAAATATTGCTCAGGCACTTAAAGACTATTGGAAAGTCATAGTGTGGACATGTGAAGACTTGAAGACTTATGACACTTCCATCATTACACATACTATACCATTGAAGCCTGATGAGAAGCCTTTCTAACAGAAACAATGTCCAGTAAATGCACTCTTAGAGCCTTTAATTCAAAGGGAAGTTCAAAAAATTAATTAGACAAGATAATTTTTCCTATCAGATATTCTACTTGGGTGGAAAATTTGGTCCCCATAAGAAAGAAAAATGGAGATATACGACTATGTGTAGATTTCTGAAATCTCAACAAGGCATCTGAAAAAGACAATTATCCACTACCTTCACTTGAAGAAGTGTTACAAATAGTTAACTTTTCACAAATGATGTCCTTTTTGGATGGATTTTCTGGATATAACCAAGTAATGGTAGCAAGGGAAGATCAGATGAAAACAACTTTCACCATGAAGTGGGGAACTTTCGCTTACACGAGGATGTCATTCAAATTGATAAATGTCGGGGCTACATTCCAGAGAGCCATGGAATATGCTTTTCGAGAATTGATAGCCAAATGCATCATTATTTACATGGATGACCTCACAATATTTTCTAAAGATAGAATAGATCATGTTCGATATCTTAGAGTGATACTACAGAAGTGTGAAACATACAGAGTTTCATTAAATCCTAAAAAATGTATTTTCGGGGTGACTGAAGGAAATTTACTGGGACATCATTTCTGAACATGGTATTTCAATCGACCCGACAGAGTGAGTGTATTACTCAAGCTACAACCCCCAGGGAGAAGAAAATAATTGAATTCATATTTCTCTAAGATTAATTTTGTTCAAAAATTTATTATAGGATTTGTCGAAATAGTGAAACCACTCAATGATACGTTAAAGAAATATGCCAAAATAGAGTGGATAAATGAAGCTAATTTTTCCTTCGAGACTATAAATTCTGCAATCATAGAAGAACCGGTATTGGTAAGCCTGGATTATGTTAAACCGTTTTATATTTACTCTTTTGCTTTTGGTCACACTTGTGCAACAGTGTTAACACATAAAGGTGAAAATAAAGAAGAAAAACCAATTGCTTTTATGAATGCTTCATTTAAAGAAGCGGAGCTGAGATATACAAATATTGAGAAACAATCCTTTGCTTTGGTCAAAGCAATATGCAACTTTAGAAATTACATCCTCAAAAGTATAGTCAAAGCTATTGTTCCAGATTCAGTGGTTAAAATGTTGTTAACATAGAGTGAGCTCAGAGAAAAGAGAGTCAAATGGGTCACCGTTTTACAAGAATATGATTTAGAAATCATACCCATGAGGTTGGTCCAGGGAAAAGCTTTGGTTAGATCTATTGCAAAAATAGATCCACAAATTTTGAGTCAACAATACACTTTGGATGTAAAGGATCAAGAAGACTGGTATTCAGACATCTAGCACTATTTGGTTAGCCATACTTTCCCTAATCATATGCAAAGGATTCAAAGAATAGCCCTTAAGATAAAATCGTAGACTTACATGATTAAAGGAGGAGCTCTATTCAAAAGAAATCATGAAGGAATTTATTTAAGATGTTTAAACAAAATATAAGCTGATAAAGTGTTGTAGGAACTACATGATAAATTTGAACAACTCATGGAGCACCCTTAGCCACTACATACCTCATTCTGAGAGCTGGTTACTACTGGCCAACAATTTTTAAAGTTACATACAAACACATCAAACACTACTATACGTGTCAAATGACATCAGATAAAGGAAGATTCGATGCTCAACCATTACAGCCAGTGATGGAGATGCGTCCCTTTTCACAATGGGGACTAGACTTTATTGGAACTATCAATCCTCCATCTTCTGGTAGTCATAGATTTATATTGAATACTATAGACTATTGTACTGGATGGACAGAGGCATGCCCTAGCAAGCAATGCACTACAAATGTGGTCATCAAATTCTTGGGAGAGAATATTATCACTAGGTTTGGAATGCCATATGCATTGGTATGTGATAATGGCCCCACTTTTGCTTCATTTAAATTTTCTAATTGGGCATTTGAATATGGCATAACATTGAAATTTTCATCTAACTATTATCCACAGGGAAACAAATTAGCTAAATCATCAAATAAAAATCTATTGGATATAAATAGAAAATTGATTGAAAAGAACCCTAGGGAATGGCATTCTTTGTTAAAATTATCCCTTTGGGTAGATCGTACTAGAATGAAAGTTGCATTAGAGAATTCTCCTTATCATTTAGTCTATGGGGTAGATCCTATACTACCAATAAACTTAAAAATCCCTACTTGGTAGTTTGCACAAGAATATATTGGATTAGACGACCAAACAAAAGCCCACTTGTTGCAATTGATGCATTTAGATGAGAATCGTACTTGAGCTATAGATCATTTTGCTAGGCATCAATCTATGGTAAAAAGATGGTTTGATAAACAAGCTAGATTAAATACTTTTAGAATATATGATTTGGTCCTATATTGGAATAAAGCTCATGAATGTAAAAGTGAACATGGTAAATTCGACAAATTATGGACAGGCCCATACCAAATTTTTGAAATCTTGGGTGATAGTACTTATAGGTTGAAGTCCTTGACTAGTGAAGATATACCATTACCTATCAATGGGTAGTTCCTAAAGCATTATTTCCAGTCATAAGTAAATAGATTTTTTGTAAATAGTCATTTGTTTCTTTTTCTTTTTTATTTTTTTTGGGTGTTGTGTCATTTAAATTTATAGTAATTAACAACCTTTGAAGGTCTACAAATCAATATAATGTCAACTCTAGAACTTTAATCTATGTCCTAACCATAAATAGTTTTCCATTTATAAATTGTTCAAAAATTATTCAATTCTTTATACTCTAATTAACATGAATCATTCAATTGATGTTGAGCTACAAACAAATACATTTAAATCACTCTACTAAAATTTGGGATAGCAGTTGTTTGCATTAATTGAAAAATCAAAAGACTACCTTTGCTACCACTATAATTCCCAACCTAATAGTAGGCTTCATTGCTTGCAAGTGGATAAAAGAGATATCATTGAAATATCAAAAGTGAAAAATGAGCTATCATTGCTATATAAAAAAAAAGAGATATCAACTCTTTAGGCCATCCAAATAACTCTACCAGGGCTATAAACACTTGATCGGCAGTAGAGCTATGTTTGGGGGAATTACAGAGATAACCTTGTTAGGGCTATGGACACTTGACTGGAAGCAAGGCTCTATCCCTAGTTGGCTTAAAAGGAATTATCATATTATGTATATTAATGCAAACAATTACTATTTCTAAGTTTACTGTGGTGGAAATAATCAATTACACACACATGAGCTCATTAATACTTAATCTTCCATGCTAACCAAAGTGAAATCTAAATGTGGAATAAGGATCTCATGATTTATAATTAGAAAACTAAAGAAAGTCGGTACATTGATGTTAGATCTACAATTGACTTTCTATTTTTTGTTTAGTTTTGTTGGTTGCTAGTTGTTGTGCGGTCTCACAACATGCCCCATTTTTCCCCTTGGAAAAATGTGGACCCCCTTTTTTTTCCCTTTTCCTCTGCTCCTCTTTTTGCTTTCATTTGCTTTGGCGTCATTTTGTTGCTTGGTTGGTTGTTGATCTCTCTTTAATTTTCACTTGGCCTCTTTGTTGATGTATTATTTTGCTTCCTGGACTCAATGTTTCAGTCTTTTCATAAAGTTTAACATGTTACCGGAAACCAGAGTCTCAGAGTCCTGTGTTTGCACCAAGAGAATATGTATCTTCATATGATTCTAGCTTCACCCAATATTTCATTGATTGGATTCATCAATCTCAGTAGTTTCCTTTTTACCAGAGTCTGGTATTTTTATCGTTTCCTTCTTTTTTTTACTCGAAAGTCAAAAATCGGAGAGTCTATTTTGAAATTTGTCAATCTATTTTTGGACTTAGTTTCTGGTCTTTCCTCTCATTCCAGTTTTCTCTTTCCTTAGAAGGTATTTCTCAAATCTAAGTGTTTTTTTATTTTCCAAGGGTAATACCAGAAAGCTTTAATCCTAGTGATCACCAATAGATCACATATCTTTAATGACATATACCTTACAAAGAATCAACATGACATTTGATTTCCACGTATAATCATCACACCGTCTTTCTTCTCTAGTAGCGAGCCCACACATAAATCTAGGTGTTCGTGATTTGGACCATAATCTGTAATGATTGCACCTTTATTCAAGGAGTTAATGCAAAATTCCCCTTTAGGTTGTCTTTGTTCCATATATTTCAAGCAGGATAGGCTCTTTGTGGTCTTGTCTGTGAAGAATTTATTTGCCCTATTTGCTGCGAGTAAAATCGTCATCAACAGTACCCACTTTGGTTTGCAAAAGAAGGAGTGATACTTCACAAGGTGAAGATAGCACCAAAAGGAGAAGAGTTGACATAATTGATATTGAAATCGAAGTTGAGATAGAGAAAGAGAAAGAAACATTCAAGATTTACATTAGGGAAAAGAAGAAGGAAGCCAAGAAGGCTTCTTTGGAAAAGAAAAAGAATGTTGGAATATTTTATTTATTACATCATTATTTTAATAATATGTAATTACTTATGTAGTTACAATATGGTTGATTAGGTATGTCCGATCAAGTTGGTAGATAACAAACCTTTCATTGTATATATTCATGCTTCTTTGTTTAAATGAATTGATCAATTTCTCTCTTCAATTCATCATGGTATCAAAGCATTAATATCTTGAGCCTGTGCAGGGTGGTTAAAATATGTTTTAAAGGAGTGCTTGTCAGTTCACTGAGAAATTATTCAAGCATCAGTATTGTTTTGTTTGAAGATTGATGGCAAAAGAAAGTTGTGCTCCGTCTTTGTTTTGACATTGAGGTACTTTTCTATTTAAAAGTTCATTGGTCGAGATGTTTGGGCATTCAATTGTTAAAAAAAATTGTCAGAATTATCCTAAAAAGAAACCATGTCAAGGCATTTGAGGAGAAACGTCAAGTCAAGAAGAGCATTGCCCAATTTCTTCTGGAAATAAAAATGTCGAGTCGGAGAAACCAAAAATAAATTTTGATCACTACTTGGAAGACGGGAGGTGTTCTATCTAAAAAATACATTGTCAGATATATTTTAAAAGAGACGTTGAGACATTCTTTGAAACAAGCTTTGTCTGAGGCATCAATCAAAACAAAATAAGAAAAAGGATCTTGAGCATGTTAAGAAATAAAGCCATCACTTGGACATGGTTGCTATGTCACTTCAATAGTGACAAAATTTTATCAAATATCATTTCAATCAAATAGTGATAACCTGAATGAACCAAGGAGGAATGCATGAAAAAATTTATAAAAGGTGCAAATTTTTTTTTCCAATCTTCTATAGCTTTTTGATTTTCAGTAGTAAACAAATTGTTGTCTCTGCATTTACAATTCAAATTTTATAGAATTTGAAGATTTTTTTTTGAAAAATAAAAAAATATAGAAGTTTTGTGTTAGATAGGGGTCATAAGGGTAATCTAGATTAAAACCAAAACAACTTCTAGTGCACCTAAATTCTTCCTGCCTGATTCTTAACTCCTAAAGGGTGAAAACTATGTTGCCTAGAAAACCAAAGTCCAAATACAATTAGAGTTTGACGACATTTGGGAAATCGTCTCGGGAAATAAAACTAGACCAAAAACAGTCGGTGATGAGAAAAATAAGTTTGATAAGGCCAACCAAAAAGCCAAATTAATCATTCTTTTTAGTGTGTTAGATGAGGTTTAGCCTCACATTCACACTGCAACCTCTACAAAATATGTCTGGGACCACCTCAAAACTATGTATGAGGCTAAAAAAAAAAACCAAATCCTTCATCTATAGCATCAGTTACATTTTCTCCAAATGAAAAATGGTGAGAAGGTAGAATCTTTCTTTAGAAGAATTGTTGAACTAATAATTGCACTTCAAGTGTTAGGGGAAGAATTCATAGATGACTCTCTTGTACCAATAGACTTAAGAGCACAGAGTGTTTGTAACATGTTTAAATGTGGCACATAAAACACCCTCATTTGAAGAACTGGTCAACTTTCTTCAACAGGAGGAAGCAATGTTTGGTGAGACTGATACTCAAGACAATCATGCCCTTATAACAAAACAAAATGGAAAACAACCTAATCATCGAAGTGGTCCATCAGGACAATCAAATCAAAATCAAGACAACTCTTTCGACAAGAAAAATAAATGCCTCATTTTTGGTAGAAAAGGTCATAAACTCAAAGAGTGTTGGTATAATTCCTATGCCAATAGTGAATCTAGTAGAAAAAATCCATAGAAATATTTCCAAGGGGATAAGAAGAAAATCCACAATGGTAGAAAAATCCCGACAAACAACAAGGGAATGTTGCATCCACTTGTCATTTAGATGAAGAATATTTTTTGTATGTTTCAAAAACTAAGGCTGCCACATCTAATAATTCAGTCTAGTATGTTGATTCTAATGTATCCAAGCATATGATAGGGGAACACAAATGGTTTTGTTCCTTAATCTCATCCACCTCCTATGGGCATGTTTCATTGGGTGATGACACCTCATATAAACTTTAGGGAATTGGTGATATTTCACTTCCATTGAGAACTCATACATGTCAACTTAAAAAGGTTTGGTATGTCCCAAGGCTCACTAAGAACCTAATTTCATTAATTCAATTACTTAAGCACAATTTTCAAGTTGAATTTGATCAACTTGATGGTGAGAAACTTTATATTATCAAAGAAAAAACTAGCAATGGGGTAGTTGTATCTCATGCTTTAGGGGTAGGCAAGACGTTTCAATTGATTGATGTTGCACATAAGGATCAAGCCCTTGTAGTAAAAACCAACACATCCACAACTCTCTAGAATAGAAGGTCTGGCCACCTAAGTATTGGTTATTTTCTTGCATTGAGTAATAGAAATATCATAAGAGGAATTCCTCCCATTCAAAAATCAGAATTTATTTGCTCACATTTTCTTGCGGCGAAACAACATAGGGCTCCTTTTCCTGCTGTAGAAAACTGAGCCTCTAGTCCCTTAGAATTGGTTCATACTAACATCTGTGGACCTATGCCTTGCAGTCATCAGAATGCCTGGTATTTTCTTCTCTTTTTTGATGATTATACAAGAAAAATGTGGGTCTATTGTTTAGCTCAAAAGCATGAATCTTTGAAGAAATTCAAGGAGTTAAAATCTTTTGCAGAACGTTCATTTGGTCAATGTCTCAAAGCCCTTTGTTTAGATCAAGGCGGGCAGTCCACAAGTAAATATTTTGGAGCTTACTTCCATAAACATGGCATATAGAGATAGTTGACCATTGTACATACGCCACAAAAAAATGGTGTTGTTGAGAGGCCTAATCGTACTATTGTTGAAATGGTGTGATGCATGTTGAAGGATGCAGATCTTGCTCCTGCATTCTAGGTTGAATTAGTTCACACAATAGTTTATTTGTTGAATCAAGAACCTACCAAATTTCTTGATAATATCACACCAAAAGAGACTTGGACTAGAAAAAATCCCTCTATTTCACATTTCAGAGTGTTTGGATGTACTACCTTTATGTATATCCCCAAGGTTCAGAGACAAAAATTGGATGATAAGTCTATCAAGTGCATCTTTCTTGGATATAGTTCAAAATCCAAGGGATATCAGCTTATGGATACAATCACAAATAAGGTGTACATTAGCAGGGATGTAGTCTTTGATGAGGAATTTGGAAGCAATACCTCTTCCTCTCCATCACCTATAGGTTCCCAAGCACCACAATTACTTGAACCTGTTGATGAGGAAATTAGGAAAGATATGGAGGTTGATGCAAAGAAGGACGTTGCTTCAGATGACATTTTGTTTCTGTTGGATGAGTTTCCTCCTCTCACACCTCCATCCTCATCTTTTGTACACAAGAAGATTCCTAAGTGATATTATACCGCCATCAAGGATGCAAAAGATGATGCAGTTGTTGATACATCTTTTCATGGGCCTAAGACTCGCAACAAGTCTTGTGAGGAGGTGAATATGGCCCTTATGTGTACATTTATGCAAAGTTTCAAACCTAAAATAGTGCAGCAAGATCTTGAGTCACCACCTTGGAAAGATGTTATGGATGCTAAATATCAGGCACTTCTGTGGAACAATACATGGGAACTTGTTGATCTTCCACCAGGAAAGAAAGCTATTGGCTACAAATGGGTTTTTCAAATCAAATATAAGTAAAATAGTAGCATTGACAAGTATAAGGCCCGACTTGTGGCTAAGGGCTATGCACAAAAGAAAGGCATTGATTATGATGAGACTTTTTCCCCTATGGTGCAAGAGCACCTTTGTGAGATCTTGCCTCCATGAGACCATTTTAGCTTTTGAAATAGTCAAGTTGATTTCATGTTCAAATAAGGCCTAGAAGGGTCAAATTTAGCATGTATTAGGTCTTAATTTGTAATTTTGGGTTATTTTAAGCATAAAGGTTAAAAAGTGAAAAATTGACAAAATGTTGTCAATTCAAATAATGTAAAATACAATAAAATTACAAATTAGCGGAAGATAAAGGGACAAGTAGTTGTAATTACATTTTTGGTGATTGTATTGGCTTTATAAAGGCATTTTTTAACCTCTTTTGGCTCAAGGAAGGTTGAGAGTTGATGAATAAAGAAGAATTTCAATGAAATTTTCTATTATTCTGTCTTTTCCTTGCATTTTCACTATTTTCAGGCCATTGTACGGCCATAATTGAGAAAGAAACCTCTCCTCCTCCACTTTATGTGTTAGCCCTGAGAATCTACTTGTAATTTCATTTTTTTTCATTTAAATCCATAAAGAATTGTGAAAGTTATGTGAAGATTTCTCTAGGCCGATGAAACCCTCTCCTAGGGTAAACAGTGGACATAAAAAATTGTGTTGCATCAAATTTACACTGTAGACTAGTTTGATTTTTTGGTGAGTAGGCTACTTGTTGTAGGCTCTTTGATATTCCAAAGATTTAGACCAAAAGGTGAAGGTTAGCCTATAATATAATGAAGCCCTAAGGTCTGTATTTTGCTTAAAATTTGGAAATGTAGAGCACAGAGTTGTTTTGAGTGATTTAATTGAGGTAAAGTACACCCAACTTGAATTGCATTGTTTCTAAAGGGTTTCTAGATGTATTGTGAAAAAATTTCAAATGTAATTTGATGAGATTTTGTTGATAGAACCTATTCTAGTGATCCGGTGGATATTTTCAATGGAAATTGAAGTGTCTCCATTCTCTCCATAATCTGCACCATCAGAAAGATCTCAGCGTCCTGATTCCAATGCAACTCGAACGGAGCAAAAAAGAGTCCATTTGTGCAAGTTATGGCCAGTCAAACCTTGGGTCAAATTGGGATCACGTAGCGTCCAAAAAGCAAAAAAATGATGTCATCAAAAGTTGTCGAAGTTGGCATCATCGTGAAAAGCTCATCGAGATGATTCCGACGACATTCGTTTTGTCGAAATCCAACATCGTATGCTCGACTTATCAACAGTCAAAGCTTGCAGTTGACTTTTGAGGTGGACCGTACGGATGCTGACTTCAGCATTCCGTAATGTACGGATGGTGAAGTGGATGAACCAGTAGTTGACACGTGGCATCCACGTTAGCATTGTATGGAACCAATCAAATGGCGACACGTGTCCTTTCTGTACAGTCGTACACATAGTCAGCATCCACGTCAGCGTACAGTCAACCTCGTCAGTTGCCACATCATCATCTAGTCAGCATGCCACGTCAACACCCAGTGGCAGACACGTCGGCAACTTAGTCAGCACCGTCAGCGAATCATGCTCTGCCACGTGGCACCTCTTTGGCATGCCACGTGGCCTCCTCCTTGCGCCGGCGGACGGATAAGTTGTTGAATTCGTTAAAAAGTTTGTTGTGGGATTTAAACCCCCAACCTCTCTCCACCGAATTTAGCCCATAGCCGTTCCACCATCCATGCCCTTTATTGTTAATGGAGCCGGTTTTATTTTCATAAGGAAGCGACGGGATTTTTAGATTTGAATGCGCCCGCTGGGATTTGAACCTGTAACTTCGGGCTGCTAAAAATATGAGTGGCCATTCGGACACCGATTTCCTTTGAATTGTATGTGGCATCGGTTCGTTTTGTCAAAAGTCAAAATACCGAATGCCTTAAAAATTAAACAAAATCTCTCCATATTTAAGAAACAATAATCTTTCTTTAGGATTAGTTAAAATCTGACAAAACAACAAAAGCCCAAAAAGATAAGTGGAAGGGCTCAATTAGTTGGGAAGGGTTAATTAGGAATACCTAATAATCCTAAAATGAAAATAAGAGAGATTATTAAGATTTTTTTATGTTAAAATGGGAGATTAGGGGATATAGTGGTTAAGCCTAAATAGGCTTATTTTTTTGTATTTAAAGGGGTGAAAAGGTGAGTGTCCATGCTAGAAGACTTATAATTTTCAAGTATGTTTTGAAGTGTTTTTGGAGGAGAATTTTGGCTAGGTGTTTTGTCTAAGCATTTTTGGAAGGAATTTCTGGTGAAGTGAGAGGAGGCTATTCTGGAGATTTGATTCTTCATTCCTGCACTTCGAAAAGTGGTGTTGTGCGGATAGGGATGATTTTGTAACTCATTGTACTTGATTTTGGAGAATAATCGGATCAGTCCTACTCCATTGGAGTAGACCCGGAGACGTAGTCACATTGTGGCGAACTCTGAAATCAAACTCTGTTTGCATCTCTCTTTCTTTCCTTCACTTTCTTCCATTCTGTTATAATCACCTTGTTATTTCTTCATTTTGTTATTTCCATAAGTTAATTTTGATGTTATTAACTTGGAATAATCATTGTAAAAATTAAGCATTCAATATTGCATATAGTCTATATCCTATACAGATCATCTAGTTACAAATCTGTCACAACAGTCTCATGACAGTCTTAGTTTGGCAGTGCTCTATGAAGATTCGGGTGTTTGGGATGAAGTAAATGGTGTCAAATTTGAATGACAGTTCCTCTAAAGGGTGTTTAGATGTATTGAAATCCATTTCTTCTCAGGGTTTGAAGAATTGCTAAATTTGAAGCTTGAGTTATTGACTATCATGTTTTTGACAGTTTGGGGATAGTCCTTTATAGGACAGTAATTGTATAGTTGGTTGTCCTCCATATTGAAGGGCCTTGAAATCATTTTTGGAATTTTTAATTGGGGAGATTTACAAGCCTTTGAATTAAGTTATGAATTATGAGAGTCTTTATTGTTATATGTTAAATGATCTCCAAAGGGCTACTTTAGGCCTATTAGGATAGTCACCTTGAAAGCTCTCAGTTTTGAGATATCTAAGTTGGGAATGAGTTTGGGTCAGTCATTTTTGTGTTTCCTATGGTATTGAGAAGGTTCAATAAGTAGTTTTAAGACTAATTCTCTGTTTAGGTGTTTTGAAGCAAGGATTTGCAAAGGGAAAAGATGACATGTGATGAGTAGCTAACAAAGGCTATTTTGAGTTTTGTTAACTGAAATGGTGAGAATGATTTTCTTCCTCTGATCTTGCATCACCCTACAACAAAGATCAAGACTATTCGTATGGTATTGGCTATGGAAGCATAGTTTGGGTGGAAGGTTCGCCAGACGGATGTCAAGAGAACCTTCATTAATGGAGATCTCATGGAGGAAGTCTATATGACTCAATCAAAGGGATACACTACTCCTGGGCAGCAACACAAAGTATGCAGACTCATCAAATCCCTCTACAATCTTAAACAGGCTCCTTGGGCCTGGTATATCAATATCGATGAGTATCTCCTTAACTGTGGATTCATCAGGAATTCATATGATCTAAATAGCTGCCTCAAAGAGCAAGGGAGATTGTGATTTTGGTTGTTTATATCGATGATCTGATCATCATAGGGAGTTCTTTGTAGATGATTTATACAACAAAGAATGATATCAAATGATAATTTGACATGAGAAATCTTGAGCTCTTACATTATTGTCTTGACCTTGAAGTGTGGCAAAAGAAGAATCAAATATATGTTTCTTAGGTGAAGTATGCCAAGACACTACTTGAGAGATTCCACATGGAATATTGCAAACCTATGTTGACCCCCATGGACACAAGTTTGAAACTTTCTCGCCATGATCCATCTACTTAGGTGAATGCTACTCTTTATCACCAGTTGATTAGGAGTCTCGTCTACTTGAACTATACCATGACATATATTAGTTTTTCTATCAGTTATCTTTCTAGGTTTATGCAAGAACCTAAGGTTGTTCATTAGAAGGAATCAAAGAGTGTTTTGAGGTACATCTATGGTATAGTGGCATATGGATTGAAATATAAGTAGAATATATATTTTTCATTGTATGGATACATAGAAGCAGACTATGCAAGTTTAGTGGATGATAAGAAGTCTACTTCAGGATTCATTTTCTTTTTGGGATCTAGTCCAATTTCTTGGGGGAGAAAAAAGAAAACCACTATTTCTCACTCTTCCATAGAGGCATAATATTTCACCACAAGGGGGCTATCTGTGAGGCGATGTAGTTACATCATATTTTGATAGGTATGGGTGTTCTTGATATAGGTCCTACCACTTTGTTCTGTAACAATCAAAGTGTGCTAAAGCTTGTTTGCAATCCAATCTTTCATGAGCGTACTAATTTTATTGAGGTTCAATGCCATTATGTCTATGATCATGTTCAACAATAGAATATATAGCTCCAGTTTCGTCTAACTCAAGAGCAACGTATAGACATGTTTACTAAATCACTTGGAGCCGTGAAGTTTGAGGCTTTTCAAATTTTCATGCTTTGGTATCTTGGGCATATGATGTAATAAGGGGGGTGTTAGAATATTTTATTTATTACATCATTATTCTAATAATATGTAACTAATTCTATAGTTACAATATGGTTGATCAGGTATGCCCGATCAGGTTGGTAGATAACCAACCTTTCATTGTATATATTCATGCTTCTTTGTTTAATTGAATCGCTCAATTTCTCTCTTCGATTCATCAAATAATGCAAAAGAAAAGAAGACACCAAGTAAAGGAAAGGAAAAAGAATAAAAAAATTGGTAAGGCCTCATTCCCCCATGAAATTAGAGGCATTGTTTAATAGCATTTTTCATAATGATATGTTGGGAGAGACTGCAACATTATACAAGGATGCAGACGAGCTAGACAAGGCTACCATCATCAAATCCATAATCAAATATATTGTTGTACTATAAGTTGATATGAAAAATATCAAGAAATATACTCCTAATGACTTATGGAATATTTTGTTAGAAAGGAGACAAGAAGCATTAAAAGAGTATGAAAGGCTAAAATATGAAGCCTTGGAAATAATTGGTGCTCCACTTTTTGAAGATCACATAGCCACATTGACCATTGTGTTTATTAAGGAGTGAAGGAGACAAAAAGGGTTACTACCTTTATGGGTAAAGAAAAATATGACCTTGAGAGAATTGGGAAGGAAAACAATGATAAAGCAAAAAAAAAATGTACAGAAGCTAGGTTTGCTTCAAGTAGTTGAAGAAGAGATGAATGTTGAAATCAATGTTGTGGAACAAAATGTAGAAGAATTGCAGATAGAAGATTCTCAACATGAGCATGATACTAATGATGAAGCTAAAATAGACAACACTCCTCCAAAAGTGGAGGACATAATAAAAGGAGATGATAAGGATGCAATGATCAGAGAAGACATTACAAAGGAAAAAACCTTCACTCCTCAAACACAAGAAGTAATTCCTCTGGTAAACACAAAAAACATTGCAAAGGATGAAAACAAGAATGAAAATGTAGATGCAGAGGAAGAAGAAGAGGATAAAGAGGAAGATGAAGACACGAATAAGGATGCATCCAGAGATGTAGAAAAAGAAAAACCAGATGATGTCAGTATTGCAGAGGACAAGGGAAAGGTTGTGGAAGTTACTAAGGATTCTAGTGAATCTTTTGACTCCTCCAGAGATTCTCTAAAAAATATATTGAGAATTGAACCTAGTTTTCAACCAATTATGTCCTCACAACTATTGCAATTGTCCATGCATCAAGGGAATGTTGATATGGAGAATATATCTCCCATCCAAAAGCTTCAATTGGGCGCCATGTTCCATGCATATGTGAGGAAGGAAACCATTGAATCACATCAAAGGAGTAGAAAATTAATGGATGAAGTAGTTAAGGTGTTTCAAGAGATCATACCTAGATCAAATATTAACACTACACTATCCAATATGGAAAACTTCAAACTGTTAATTGATTCATTTAAGACTTATGCATTCAGATTAAAGAAATAAGTTGAGAAAAAAGTTAAGAAAAGGATTAATGGCAAGAGATTGTTGAATTTTTTTGAGAAATGTGTTATTTCACATAAGAAGTTCTCTGACTTGTTGAAGTATGTAGAAACATGTGTTGATGAGGCTAAGGCATTGTATCAATATGGAATGAAGTGGCCTGAAGCCACATAAAACATGAGGAAGGAGATGGACTCTACTAAGTCTCAAATTAATGCTGCCTCTAGTGCATATGACCTAGTTGTTGACCTCACTAGAGTAACAAGGAACATAATAGAATATATGTACAAGAAGTTCTTCCAACTACAAGTGTAGAAAGAAAATATCATCTTACAGTTTGAAGAGGTAAGGGATCTGGTCAATCCTAAAATTGTACTTATTTCTAAAGGTCTTCTCAATTATGATAATGCAAAGAAAATGAATTTGGTACCTACTACTCTAGAAGAAGGATAACTATTAGAGTTTGAAACTCAAAACATGTTGCTTGCAAAAAATAAGCGTGAATGGGAAAATGGAAGAAAAGTATGGGAAGGTCATCTGAAGAAGTTCCAGGTGTCAACCAACTTCAGTTGACTCATTATTTATCTTTTTTTATGCATTTATGTTTATATTCTTTGTATATATGTGGACAATATAAAGAAATTATCAATACCTTTTTGGTTTTTTCTTTGATATATGACTACATCATTTAGGGGTAGTTTCGGTAAGAGTCAAAATAGTTTGTATAGGCACCCTTCTCCCTTGATGTCAAAGGGGGAGAGAATTTTTGGAATTTTTGGCATGTTTCCATCAATGAAAAAGGGGGAGATTGTTGGAAGTTTGTCATTGATGATGTTGTTTGGAAACATGAGCATGGAAGGTACACAACATTGTGATACAATGTTTTCATTGATGTCAACATTTTTACGAATAATTTTCATCAGTCCTAACAAGTTTTGGAGTTGATAAGGAAGACATTATTGTATAATGGTTTGGTCTATTCTCGCTTATGTGGAAATTTGACTAAGTGTCGAATCTATCAATTCAATGTAATAGTGTGTTGGTTTTTAGGTCCACGCCACTCCGTAAATGAAGATATCACTCTATGCTTCTAACATAATTTTGTTGGATGTTAGATGCACCTAAATCCAATATTTCATCTTGTTTGGACAAGTAGTTGGAGAGATATGAGTAACAAAGTTTGGTCTGGCATATTACTGTCATTTTTCTATATAGTTTGTTTGTGTGGGAGATTGTTATTGTGCTTTAATGGGACTGTATTCATGCATGTATTAGATGCAATTGTAACAATTCAAAATAGGCTATGAGCCACCATTTCTCTTTTATCTTTTTCTTTGTGGACAGTGAGTCTACTTGCAGTGAGCATTTTTGTAATATACTATAATCGGTTATAATATATTGTGAACTAACCCTCACCATGGTTTTTCCCATTTTGGGTTATTCACGTAAAAATCCTAGTGTTCATGTGTTATGTGATGTTGTGGATATTTTCATGCTTTCTTTCCTTACTATAGTTGAATATGCAGTAGTGATTGGATTTTTGATATTTGAATGGTTAAAGGGAATATTAATTCACCCACCCCCGTCTCAATATTTGGGGTGTTCAACAAATCCTAGCTTTTAGAAATTTTCCATATAAGTTGTTGCTTGCTATGGAAAAAATGCATTGAAATTACTCCCACTTAGATATCTAGTCCCTATCGTCCACCCCTATTATGAGGTTGTAATTGCATGTGCTAGACAATACAATGCATCATCCCCAACCATAAATGGGAAAGGTAAAACAATCAAATTATATACCTTGTTATTGTAAATATGATTATGAAAATGTTTGGCATCCTCTTGGGTTCCTTTTTTACAATAGAGATCATATTTTTCTTGCATGGATAAAGCATTGAACTATTTTTTATTTTTTAAGTAGCCTCTATCGAAAGAAACTAATAATATGCACTGTAAAGTTCTCATGTTCCTCAACTAGTTCAAGAAATGCACATAGGAAATATGCAACTCGATGGCCTCCCTTATAGGAATGTAGGATGACAAAAAGGAATATATTAAGCATATGGCTATATTGTATGAATTGAGTAGAACACCATAGGGTGAATTCCTTTGGCTCTATTTATTCCAACATATAGAGGAGTAGATATCATCCCATTTGGAAAACTTTAACATTGTAAAAACCTTCAACTACCCCTCCCTACTACTCCAAATGGTCCTTCAACAATGCTACCATATATACCCCTACCTTAGCCATAGGATACCATACAAGAAGGGGCTATGACCTAGTTGTTTTCTAGATTCCCCATATTAATAAAAAGTCTAATTGCTATACATTTATTGAGAAACTCATAATAGCCACTCTCTCCCTTATCGACTAGAACAACACCAAACTCACCAAGTCCTACATTCCAATGGTGAAATCCATCTACACAAGTAATTGGTACTATAATGAGTATAGTACAATGATAATGATATATGGTTATTGTATCAAATTTTACAAGTTACTTAGGCATGTCACCAGTAGTGTGTTGGTCTTGAAGTACATACACCAAGGAGATATAGTAGAACAATTTGGAAACAAGAGGAGTAAGTTTGAATTTCATTACCTCTTGCACCCTTCTAATGAGATTGTAGTGGTTTATACGAATATCATTGAGATCTAGGATCCAAATTTGAGAGATGTTAATGAATTTGGTGCAACACCAAAAGGATCATTATCTGTGCGGCTTAAAAATAACACCAAGAAAAAAAACTTCTCATCAACCTTTCCCACAAAATAAAAAAACACTAGCAATAAACAAGTAAATTAATTAATATAAACCTAGTCCATTACAATTTCATCCCTAGTCTTGTAGCCCTATGTGTAATGCCCCACCACACAACCCTAGAGGAAGTTGCAATTCATTACTTAAATGTACCAATTTTTTTTTTAAAAAAAATTTAAGCACAAATAACATGTAAGATGAATACATATTGCCAACAACCTCTAAGGCCACGAGACAAAGATTACTTTAAAACCCAAACAACAATTAACATCAACTGAAACCAAAACATTAATCACTTACAGAATTAAGATTACATACATCCCAACATAATAATTTACATCCAAGAGTATGAGATACCTCTTGATTCCAATAACATGATTTACAATAAGATTACAATACTCATTCCCCGAATGAGGCAAGTCCAACAAAATGATTACATATTACAAATTCTACCTCGATAACAACTAAGGGGTAATAAAATACAATAAGAACTGAGAGAACAAGGCATGAGAAGAAACTAATCCCACGAGCTCTCCAGTTGGAAATCATGACCTCTCGAACAAGAAGAAGTACCAACAGATTTAAGAAGCACGCCACCCGACTACGTGGAATCCAAAAGGTTCCACTCCCTCCGTGCTAGGAGATAGTAACCAAGAATTCCTACACAAGACCATCTACCACTAGACACGGCCACACAAAACTGATACAAAATAAATACAAGACCTCATCACATGACTGAACGGTCATACGTACAACTCTAGATATGACTCTCACATCACTGACATAGGTTACATTACTTCTAGACATAGAATAGATCAAGAGTGTCACATATAACATATAAAAACTGCTGACTTAGGAAGAGTGTCATCGCATAGCTCGTCAAGGGATATCCTCTGGGAATCTTCCTAGGCCCCAACCCCCACCCCATGGGTTATCCTGGTGGCCTCTACCAAAATCCCGGCACCCATGCTCACTCATGCAGAACCAAATACCTCTCGTGAAGACGAGATAGATGATCTTGCAATTCCAGGCCTTCACGTCTCATCCCAAGTCTAAAACAAGCCCTTCGGCCCATGAGCGAGGCACAAATTATCTTGTTTAATGTTTGATGCAACCTAAGCTTCTAAAAGTTTAATTTAGTTATCACTGAATTAACCAACTTACAAAGGGTTATCCTAGCACCACTTTGTGCGTCGGTGCCCATTGCAAGCCACTCTCCTAAGACAACCCACACGGTTATAACCACAATAGGTAACCAAATAACACAACCTCTCCAATCCAAGGAGGTAACAAATCAAGAACTCACTCCAACACGAAAAACCACAAGGTTAAGATCTTCTCCAACACTGGAGGCAACAAGATCAAAACCCTCTCCAAACACTGGAGGCAACAAGGTCAAAACCCTCTCCAAACACTGGAGGTAAACAAGGTCACAAAACCCACTCCATCACTATAGGAAAAATAGAATACAAACTCCACTCCTTCCAAAGGAGGTATAAACACATAACCCTCTCCTATTCCCAAGGAGGTATAAAACATCCCCGTTTGTGAGAACCGGGTGAAACAACATGGTGTCACTATGCACATCTTCTCATGACACATCAAAATTGACTCACGTAGCACAATCCCATACCAATACATGAACTCCTATCTGGAAGACTTCAACATTTACTCTATTCTCCCAACATTGAGAAAGTACATGTAAACACTAAAAGCATTTCGAGCAACCAAATGCGCTAATGTTCAGATTTCCTAAATCCAGTCAAACACAGTTTACATGACCTGCATTTATCCAATCAATCGAACCCATTTCTTTTCACGACATAGAAATATGCAAGGAACATATCACATACTCTAAATTTCACAACCATATTCCAAAATCAAGACATTTAAATAAATAACACCATCGAACTGGAATTAAACCAACCAATCACTCTACGTCTCACAATCATATACTGTAAATAATTCCACTTGATTTATAAAACATTTGGATTAAATAAATTACTCTTATAGCAATAAGTCAAACAACTCAATCACATATGATTCATTAAATCTTTCGTTACTTCTAAGTTTAACCATTGTATTCTATAAGTTAAACTTTTATTAAATAATCATTTAGATCAAATAACTCAATCTTAATCTCAACTCCGCATTAAGTAAATCGACTAAAGCTCATCTCTCCTTGAACACAAACATATTCCAATCAATTATACTAAATAGTATATACATAAATCCTCTTGCCGACATTAAAGAATTTAAACCAATAATACAACTCTACTTGATCAATCTATAATTAATCAAAATCAAATTATCAATAAATCAACATTTGACAAATAAAATTCTTTGATTTAAATAAATCATTCGTTAATCCTAAGCTCTTCAATTATGTTCCATAATTAATGATTAGAACCACCTGATTGAACTAAGTCATTCATTATCTCTAAGTTTCTCAATTGTCTTCCATACTTAGAGCGTTTTGATAAATAGACATCTAGATTAAATAAATTAATCTTTATTTCTATTTCGCATCAATAATTTAACTAAATTTTAATTAAATTACTTAATCTATATTACAACATGGATTAAATAGATAAATTAATCGAATTCAATATTCTAGATAAAACATATGATCAACATCAACTTTCATTTCTTCAATACCAATGCGACAATCATTCTAGATTAAGTTCTATTTTATTTTATTTATTTTCTTTTTAAGATATTCAATTATCATTTAAATGCGTACCTCAAAAATATCATTATAAAATTCCATGATTTCTCGATTAATACCGAATTTGAATAAATTCGATTAATTAAAAGAGCACCGTTTATTACAACTTAATGGTAAAATCAACCCCTTAAATAATTGATTTTAAATTACGGCTATTTATTAAAATATAAATTTCCTTCGATTGTTGTAATCACATAATCATTTTAAAATTTCTATTTACTATTAAACATTATTTTAATATGCCAAATAAATATTATTTTATTTGCATATAAATAATCATTTAAATATAAATTTAAAAACCCATTTAAAATTTCGTATAACAAATTTTATTTTAATTAAAATATTATTCATATATATATATATATTTTAATAACATATATATATATATAATATTATAATATTATAATATATATAATATATATATAATATTATAATATTATAATATATATAATATATATGTATTATAAAATATACATATAAAATAACATTTAAAATAAAATATAAACTAAAAAATTGAAATTTAAAAACTTTTATTTATTTTAAGACAAACAAAGGGCGCACCCTCTGCTGCTATGCAGCCCCCAGAAAAGGGGCTCGGCCCTGCTGGGGACTGCTATGCAGCCCCGCCCCCACTCATGGGGGCCGCTACTGGTGAAGGCAGCGCCTCCCATGGTGGAGGGCGCGGCCGTGGGCAGTGCCCAGCCCAACATGACAAATAAATCAAATCTTTCCTTTTAAATCATTTTTCAAGATCTATTGCAAGTTTTGAACGAATTTTCAAGGGTTTTCATTGGATTCAACAACCTTCAAAGATTTCCAAATAGCATGAAGAGGATTTAATCTATTTTCCAAATGAGCAAAGCAATAAAAAAACAAAGGAACCTAATTTTTCTCCAAAGCTTCAAGATTCCATGGAGCTTTCGAATCCTCTTCAAATCCAGCTCAAGCAACCTACAATCTCCTTCCCAAATCCAAAACCAAGCCACCACTAAGAATATCTCTCCCCAAAAATCCAAGATTGAAAACTAAAAATTAGACTCCCTTTTCTCAAATAAGGTTTTTCCCCGAAATTGAAAGATTACCCTAAAATGAAAATATATTCTTTTCCAAATTCAAATTCAAATTAAGCTTCAAATTCACATTAAAATTCAATGCAAATTAAATTGAAATTCAATTTCAAATACAAATATCTTTTACCAAAATAGTCAACTATTTCAGAAAATATCTTTTCTACCCCAAAGTCATTGCATTGAAGATATTTGGAATTTTGAATAACTTAAACAATTTTCAATTTTCTAAATAGAATTCAACATATTTTAAAACCTTCTTTTCACACAAACTAATTTAAATCTTTTTAACACTTTTAATTCAAGGAATAACTTAATTAATTCACACAATTAATTTAATTAATCAATAAAATAAACCTAATCCAATATTAGATTATTTTATTAATTAAATTAAATTAATTAATAAAGTAAATAACATTCCTAGCATTACAACCAAATATATTTAAGTCACAGATTAACAACACAAGCCAGTATAACTTGAATTTAATTAAAGACCAAAGTGACCTGGGCAACATGAAACAACCAAACCCGACTACAACCTGATGACACACTGTGACTAGGGTAACGACTTGACAGAAAACCTAGCTACTATCTCCTAATCAATTTTTCGTTGGTCAATGGACACGCTCAAACCTGGAAACCAGGTGGAGTCGATGTCATGTACCTGCCAACCTACAACAAAGAGCATGTCGAACGTGCATATATACATAATATGATCAAACATGCCATGAAGAGGAAATCTCAGAATCGTAGGGCACTCGCAAGCGAGTGATACAATACCGTCCCCTTCACCAATATAGTATCACTAACTGACGCATCTAACATCAAAGATATGATCAATAGCATAAAACATCATTTAATCAAATATCTTCTAAGTTACTCCAAAACATGTCGTAAAGATGGCATCAGAATAAAATCACATCAAAATATAGCTTCACATCGTTTAATTATTGCAATCAGAAGTAACCAAGTTCCAAATTCACATCATAACATAACAAAGCATTACAAGGAGAACACTGTCGAACAAAGAGCCAAAACAGAGGGGTGTTACACTATGAAATATTCTATGAAAAGTTCTATTGAACACACAAAATACTTGCGGGGGCTGAATCAATATTCTACTAAAACAATTGATTTCTAACCATCCAATTATTAAAATATATCTAGTTGTAGTTGTAAGTAGAAACATGGAAATGAACATAACATCACACAATGCATAGACACCAAGATTTTTATGTGGAAAACCCAAAGTGGGAAAAACCACGGTGAGGATTAATTCACAATATATTATAACTAGTTACAAAATATTACATGGCACACTAACAAGACAAATTGTCCTTGAAAGGCTCATAGCTAGAGTATAAAAGATATGGCTTATCACTAGGATACAAAAAGATATAGCTCACTACCAAGAATGTGAATTGAATGGAATGCACCTTCTGAGTGCTAAGTATAGTTCCAATTAAGCTCTGGAAGATAGAAAATCCTACATCGGATTGTAGGTATACAACAACTATCATCAACTACCAAAGACTTCACACCATATCACTTTTTCGCACATCTCATATCATCACTTCTTGTCATATCTCTCTTTATGTATCTCTACATGTGCATCTATATATATATATATATATATATATATATATATATATATATATATATATATATATATATATATATATATATATATATATATATATATATATATATATGCAGAGCATCTATGGTAATTGGAAATCCTGCATCAAACAAAAAAAAGAGAGGTTAATTTTGGTTGATCATTTTTGGATTTTTGAATAAATTAATTTTGGATCTAATTTCATGATGAGAGGACAAATGATATACTTTTGAATAATTAAAATTTTCTAAAAAATCTCCTTTGCACTTTGAATAAGGAGTTTTAAATTAATTAATTAATGTTGATCCCTAAAAAGTAGGGATTGAAGAAGTGAGCACCAAGATGATTTTTCCTTCTTTCCTTTTCAAGATTCAAAAAGAGGAGGGAAAGGAAACTGAAAAAGCCTATCTTTGTGAGGCTATTTGAGTGGGTTTTAATAAGTTTTAATTATCTTTTCAAGTCTTATTTTTGCAGCAACAAGAATAGGCATGCCATATTGGAGAAGGAAAAATAAAGAAAATGAAATTAATTCCTTGATAGAGTGGTGGAGAATCATAATTTTATGAAACAATGAAAGAGTTTTGAAAAATAATTTTTGAAAGGGAAGAAAAGAGGGCATAGCTTTATCTGGAGAATGAATTTTGGTGTGTTTATTGCAGGTTTAGACTGATTCATAACAGTCCTTGAAGATTTCAAACAACAAAGATGAAGATTCAGAAGTTGTAGGTTGTGTTTTAATGTTGGGAGATAAATTTTGTTTGTAAAAGCTCATATAACTGAGCATAATAATGTATTTGAATATTTTTCCTTGCATATGTGATTCTTGTAGGAAGATTATTTGCTGCATATTAGTCCTTTGATGACTATAATTTAATTGTAATCATATTTATTTAAATGAGAAAATCAATGGTTTCTTGGGTAGTCAATTTTCTGAGTTCAATTTACAATTTATCTTTTTTGTATTTGCATTTTTTATGATGAATTTTAGAGGGTTTACGAGAAAATGTTCCTCTCTGCATTACATATACTCAATACAAGGTTGTTCCATATATACACGGTTCATACATCAATTAGGTCAACCTAATTGGATGTAAGCATACTTAACTCAAAATATCTTGTCGGCTTCAAAACAAAAACTTCTTTGGAACTCAAAAAAAAATATGCAAGACACGATTTAGGTCAAAATAGCCCTAAAAAGGAACATTTTAAACCTTCATGAAACATGCACCACATGTACAAGTTGGCCAAAAGAAAAACATAACGAAAACTATAAGTCAAATTTCTAACATTTATAACTTTCAACTTATTCAACTAAAATTGTTGAATCTTTGACCATGGTTGCATCTAAGACCCTTGAAAAATATATCAAAATTATATGAGTTGATATACACTTCAGAGTGATTTCACACCAAATTACCGGATCAATGTAGCACAAACATAGTTTATCAGATGGGCAGATAATCAATCACCAAACAATGTTAGCATCAATGACAACAAAGACAACAAACCGGAGGTCTCCTTCTTCATTCTTCCAAAAATATCTCCCTTTTAATTGATGGAAACATGTGCCAAAAATGAGGCTTACTTCAAAACCAAAATTGTGTGACAACAAAAAATTTATTCAACTCCCCCTTTCAAATATACAAAAATAAAAATTGTTTTTAAAACAAAAACATTATTTACACTAAATCTTCTTCACATAGAACCTTCTCCCCCTTTGACATCAAGGAAAAAGGGTAAGGAAAACATAAATAATGAAGAGCTAGGGGAACCTTGTAGTTCCTTGAGAGTTGCTTCCAAAGTAGGTTTACCATCATCCCAAATCCCTTTAGCCCTGGTAAAATATTTATGCAGTGATTCCAGTTCCACTAAACATTCTTCTCCTTCTTCCAAAGTGGATGAAATGATGTTCATCTTCTACAATTTTTCTGCATCTACCAAGGGACTTGATATGGAGATATGTTTGGACATTACTAGGTCTCCAAGCCATCCAAATTCCTTATTGCATCTTCTTTTTGCCTCTATAGAATGAAAAATTTGTTTTGAAGGTCTACAATTTAAGTTCAACCAATGTAGTTTCTATCATCTACAACCTTGTAGTCTCCAAAGGCATCAACAAGTTGAGACTCAATTGAGTTCATTAAGTCCTTGATACATTGAGTGGAATCAGGCCACTACATGAAGTAAACAAATAATAAATAAGTTTCCTCATCATAGTCCTTCACCTCTTTCAAATTTTGCAATACTGTGTCATGTGTAATTGCACACTTATCTTGTAGAATTGGTAATCTTTTCTCTAGAAGACTTGTCTTTTCCTCTTTCACAGTTTGTACCTTAAGATTAGAGGCATATTCTTAACAAAATCAACTGCACACTTTAGGTTCTCAATTGATGCTAAGGAATCAACGGTGACACCAAGGGTTGTTTCTTGTAAAGTTATAATAGCTTCATTTATCAATTCCTTTCCTTTTTGATAATCTTTAATAGTTTCCTATGTAATAGAGTTGAGAAAGTACCATAAATCTTTATTTTCTCACTTGATGCAATCTTAGTCAAATCTACATAGTCCAGATGTGATGGAAACTTAATTAGCTGAGGTGGCAGCATAGGTTGTATCCTTGTTTTCCTTCTCACTAAAACTTTGAGAGTTCTTCTGGATGATTCTCTGATTGGCTTTGGTGGCTTAGTATCCTTGGGATTTTCTTCTTCACTTCTTTCAGCCTAAATGGCTTTCTTGACTTCCTCTTCCTTCTTTTCTTCTTATTTCTCCTCTTCCTTTTCTTCTTCAGAGGGTTTTCCAGAAGATTTATCTTTGTTTTATTTCTCCTTATCCTCATCATCCTTATCACCATTTATCTTTTTATCTGTGCTCCCTTCATCTTCATCTTTATTCTTCTCACCATTGTTTCCAATGGATTCATGATGTTCTTCAGGTACATTACCAGTATCATCCTTGTGTTGATCTTCGGACTATTTTCCAATAGTCTCCTTTGTATCATTCAGAGGGGAAAGAGTCTCTAAAACATCATGTATTTCACCAATACTTTCCAAAATTGGATGATCCATTGCCTATGATATTAATATACTCCTATTCCTAAGCTATATGTGATGAAGAACTAGTTCTTGTCCCATAATTCCTTGCCAAATTTCTAATTGTGTCCAGAGTTTCTTATCTTACTCTTTCTATACTATCTTTCTCCTTAGTCATAAGCATATTGACTCTTTGTTTGACTCTAAACATTGTAGAACATTCTTTTAACAGATTTGCAACTTCTTCCTTAGAGAGGGAGGAACCATAAGAATTCAAAACATCAGATTTAATCTTGTCATCAACATTTATGGATTCTTTCCTTTTTTGCACTAATTCCTTCCAAACATTGTCAATCACTTTGTTTCAGATAGTTTTCATACTTACATTGCTAATAACTATATACTGAATTAAAAGAACTGATAATGGTTTCCTTATCCTCATTATTGACTTCATCAAAAAATTTAGCAGTCGACATAACATTTTCAAAGTCTATCATATTATTCACTAAGGTTGCCATACTTAAAGATGGTTGATCACTTACTGGAGGAGCGCCAAACATTTCCTCCTTAGGATCGGTTGTGCCTTCTTCGTTCTTCTTCTCATGCACATGAATTTTGAAAGTGTTATCTTCTTCCTCTGTCTCTTCATCTATTGATATATTGACTCTAGTTTATGCTTCTTCATTTCTAGTAGAACTACTCCTTTTGTTCCTTTTCAACTGTTTCTATTCTTGCAAGCCAATATCTATGTCTTCTTGTATAGCATCACTTGGTTTCTCTTTCTGTTTTCCCTTTTCTCTACTCTTCTTTTTCTAGGAGTAATAGTTGGTGCAGTAGGGAGTATGTTCTTCCTTTTAGAAGCACGAGTATTGGATCTGGTGGAGGCAATTACATCAACTGATGCAAGAGTACTATGTTCTTTCTTCTTTCCTTTCTCTATTGTAGCAACACTAGAAGTAGGTGCAGTAGCAGAAGATATTCTTCTAGTTTTCCTAGGTCTAGAGGATAATTCAATTGATCTGGAATTCCTCTCATCAAGAGCTTCCTTTAATTGATAAATATCATCCTTAGAGAATGACCCTTGGAAGAATGCCTCAAATTCTTTCTTGTTGTTTTTTCTCTTAGGGATGTAGAAGTTTATAAGTGCACTTATTTATCTTTTTCTTCATATGTTCCATGTCAAGGAAAAGAGGGCTCCCTTGGACTACTTAACAATATTTCAATGAACCTCTCAGCAAGTTGTTCATCAACCTCATAACCCAAAGGTTCTATTCAGAGAGTTCTGGGTTCAACTACTTCCATGATGCATTCATCAATGCTTACAAGAAAAGTTATGTCCTTTGCATACTTTTTCACTAGGCTTCTGGGAACCCTTTCTCTTTCATGCATATCATTCTAGAAAACTACAAAGAATGTAGTCAATGCATTATTTTGTGCTCTAAAATCTCCAAGACTATGCAAGTGTTCAAAGATTTGATGTGCAACTAGCATGTTGTGTTCCCATATAATGTTTTTACTTCCCGATAACTCCCTCAAAAAGTAGAACAGTAGACAAACTACCAATGTCCCAAACTTAAAAGAGTGTTTCTTTGTCGTAATCAGGCCCAAATTCCCCATAAGTTGTTATTAGAGCAACTCACGTAGATCATAATCTCTTCCATTCACTACCATTTCATATGTAGTATGAATTGTTGTAGCAAACACAAAATTCCCTCGGTTGGTAAAGTATATTTTATGTCCAATCATGATAGCAACATACTTCACGGCTAGGTTTGAAATGGGTCTAGTATTCAAAGCTCTCCCATCAAATGTGGCTCCAGTTAGCTTCATAACTGCATCATTTTCACAGCTTTCAACACTAGTAAGTGTGCAATGGCACAAAGACCAGTTACAACTTGGATTACTTCCTTGATGATTAACTTGGCTACGCTTGTCCACAAAAACTTATCATGTACCTACTAAGTACAATCCTAACAAATTTAGAATCCATTTCATTTGAAAAGTTAAGAAACCAATTCCAAACATCCAACTTCTTCTACACTAGATTTTCATATTTAGGTTTTACAAAGTGATCATATCTTGTCAATTCTTCTATCCATAAATCCATGAGTTCTTGGTGGTTAAATTCTTCTAAATTTCCATGAATGTATGTTCTAGTGTCTTCAATGGGTAGGAAATTAATTGAAATGTGTGAGAATGCACCCATGGGATCCATTTCATAAACGTTTGAGGAATACCTTCTAAATTTAGGTCGAGGTCTCTCAAAAACTTCCACAACAATAGGAGTGGCCATTTTTTTTCCTCGAACTACTTGTATATGCTTGTGAAAATTTTCTTCAACTAAAAGCCAAAAAGTTTAGATAATAGTAAATACCTTTTCAAGCTTTGTCAAAAACTAGGGTTTGATGCCAACTTCTCTAAATCACTTTCAACTTTCTACATCTCACTCTACTTCCCAATTTTGCAAATGTGATTTAATTTGACTTAGTTTATTACTTTGTGTTACAAATTTTTCCCTAATTTTGCATTAAATGCACTCCAACTTCAAAATATGATAAACACCTTGTAGAATACATTGTAAACCCTAAAATACTCCACAATTCTCCAGTTTTAATTGTTTTCTACCAAAAACTTCTTCAACATCTTTAGGAATGACACTTTACATCATATATCCTCATGTCACTATGTAACACCTCTTATTTCGGGGGTTTATTATATTTCTCTATCACTTCTGCCCCTAAAACCACTGCTGAATTTAGTTTTTAGAAGAAGTATTTGCATGTAGATCCAGATTCATTTCATTCATCCTTATTCTCAGGTTCTTCCTTTTTCTTCCAAATTTTCTCCATTTCCTTTTTAACCTCAATAAGAACAATTTTATTCACATTTTTATTCCATTGATCTAGATTAGCTTTCTTCTCATTTTTTATCTTACAAAATTTTGAAATGTGTCTCAGTTTATTGTAGGTGTAACACACATGTTTATGACCAAACTGATTTGCATTCAATCTTGATCTGCAATGAATAGCTTTATGTCCAAAAGCATAGCATACATAGAAATAGCCTTGAAAAGATTGAGCCATTTTGCTAGTATTGAATCTATTCATCATTGTCTGAATTCTACACTCAGTAGCTCTATGCCCAAACTTATTGCAAGAAAAGCATTGTCCAACAAAGAATCCAACATTTTGGTTCATTCTATTCTTATTCATTCTACTTCTATATTTTATTGCCCTATGACCAAATTTATTGCATGAAAAACAAATGCAGATGGGTACCTTTGAGCATTAGGTTGTCAAATAGGGATCCTTCTGGTATTTATTCTATGATTCTTGATCATCCTTCCATTGCTTTGAGTCTTCCTTTCATTGTCCACTTTGTTGGGAACCTAATTTTCCTTTGAACTTTTCCCTTCTTCAAGTCCTAGACCACCTTTATCCTTAGAGGGTTTCTGAAAAGCAATCAATTCATCAAGCTTTTTGGTGCTTGCTTTGAATTTATCCTCATGATATTTTTCCTTCACTAAGTAAGATCTTAGTGTTACCACTTCTTGTTCAAGCTTTGTGCATTCATAAATTTTTCTCTAGATTTTGGATTTATGATATTATTTAGTTCTTTTCTTTTTTTCCACTTGTAGCTTTATTTTGGTGATGTCTTCATTAGCCTTCTTCAATTGATCACTGACTTATCTATGCTTTTCCTTGAAATTCTTGATTTTTTCTCTTAATGTTTTGATGCATTAATTTGCTTCTTTCAAGTTTTCCTTTAGAGATTATTTCTCATATTCACTTTTGTCTAGATCTTCAAGAGTAGCATGGATTTCCTCAGTTGTAGAGATCTCTTTTGGTGGAACAAGATACTTTTTATCAGCCATGTGTTCAAACTTCAAGATCTTCCTTAAGTTGTTAATTAGCGTCTCAAAAGGAAGAAAGCTCTTATACCAGTTGTTGAACACATAGAATATTGAGAGGGGGTGAATCATTATTCTACTAAACCAATTGATTTCTAACCATCCAATTATTAAAATATATCTAGCTGCAACTATAAGTAGAAACATGGAAATGAAAATAACATCACATAACGCATAGACACTAGGATTTTTATGTGGAAAACCCAAAGTGGGAAAAACCAATGTGAGGATTAACTCACAATATATTATAACCGATTACAAAATATTACATGGAACACTACTAGGACACACTATCCTTAAAAGGCTCACAACTGGAGTACAAAAGATATGGCTCACTACCAAGAATGTGAACTGAATGGAATGCACCTTCTGAGTGTTGAGTATAGTTCCAATTAGGCTTTAGAAGATAGAAAATCCTACATTGAATTGTAGGTATACAACAACTATCATCAACTAGCAAAGACTTCACACATCATCACTTCTTGTCATCTCTCTCTCTATGTATCTCTACATGTGCATCTATGTGTGTGTGTATATATATATATATAATCAATACAAGGATGTTCCATATATACACGGTTCATACATCAATTAGGTCAGCCTAATTGGATGTAAGCATACTTAACTCAAAATATCTTGTTGGCTTCAAAACAAAAGCTTCTTTGGCTCTCAAAAAACAATGCAAGACACAATTTAGGTTGGTCTAGACCTAAAAAGGAACATTTTAAACCTTTATGAAACATGCACCACATGTACAAGTCGGCCAAAAGAAAAACATACCAAAAAATGTAAGCCAAACTTTTGACATTTATAACTTTCAACTTATTCAACATAAATTGTTGAATCCTTGACCACGGTTGCATCTAAGACCCTTGAAAAACATGTCAAAATTATATGAGCTGATATACACTTCAAAGTGACTCCAGACCAAATTATCAGATCAATGTAGCACATACATAGTTTATCGGATGAGCAAATAATTAGTCACCAAACTGTTGGCATTAGTACTATTTATCATTGATGTCAAAGGTCATGGAGACAAGGTAGTTTTGGTTCATCAAGAAAAGTTAAGGTAGGAACAGATGCCAAAGGTATATGGTGTTGACACTCATTCATTTTATGATGTTATGATGTTATGATATTGATATTTGGTGACTATGAGCTATTATTGTTTTGACATTAAGGTTGCAATAATTCATGAGGTTTTGGTTTGTTGAATTAGCACTTTGATGCCATTGTGGCTTAGATCAACACAAAGGTTTTGAGCATTATACTGTTTGATTACATTCATGCAAAATAATCAAAGCTATTATGAATAATGTCGACACAAAAGGCATAATGAATATACTTTTCTATCATTTTCCCAAAAATTTAATCACTTTGTAAAACACAAGGCAATGTTGATGGATGAGTTAGGGCTTGAAAAAATATGGAAGAATAGTAGTTTGGCAGCTGGAAAATGATGAAAATGGTTTTAGGTAGTTCACAAACAACATTTACAAAGTGACATCGACCTCATTTCTTGCAAGGTTGAAATGAAAAGTGGCAACTCGATTGTGTAAACCCTACTTGTTTTGTTTTTACATAAGCTTGTATAATCTGGAAATGGTCTTTATTTTGTTGTCTTTACAAGGTAATTTTGTTGAGTTCAAGTTACATTTCCTCATTTTCTTGGTCGATTTATGGCTACATTGTGTATGCTTGTCTGGTTTGATTCAAAGTTTATCATTTTGACCTTGTTCAATCTTGCATACACTCATTGTGTCAAAGTGGGTTTTGGTATTGGGCACATATGTAAGTTTATTTTCTAAGCTTGTGTATACCCTATTTCTAGGGCACAGGCTCTCAAAACCTACTGCTATTCCTAAAGTTTTTGTAAGGGCTATGTGTTGCATTTGGTGGTAGCTAGGGAAAGGCCTTGTCACAAATACATTGTTGTTTGTTAAGGTTTAAGTTTGTATAGAGGGTTTGTTTTACTAGCATGTTGACTTATCATATGTGTCTCATTGTGCAAAACACTTTAAAGTTTCAAAGAGTATTATTGCATATTTTGTTTTGGTCTAGTAGTTGGTTCAAAACAATAAAGTAGCCAATCCACATGATGTTATGTAGTTATGAAATATTGTGCAAGCAGTTTTTGAAGGTAGTTACATTCACAGGGTTTTGATGAAGGAAAATGTGATTTGGATGTTATATAAATAAGTGACATTGTCACTTGGAAATGGGTCAATGGGTATGAGACTTATACTCTATAAAGAGTCATTTTTATTTTTGTGTTGAAAAAATTGCTGAGAAATCTGTTATGAAAGATGGAAAGCACTTAAAGTGCTAGTTGTATTTACATATAGATTCTTGAGTCTCCAATGAAAATGAGATAATCAAGAAATGATTTGTAATGAAATAAAGATTTCACTCTGTCTTTTTATTTTTATAATCATTTTGATGTGAAATTTTTTTTCCAGTGAGGCAGTTGTATTTTCCAGTGAGGTAGTTGTGTTTTCTAGTGAGGTAGTTGTGTTTTCTAGTGAGGCATTTTGTGTATCCAATGAGGCTTTTCCAATGAGGCATTTTGTGTAGCCAGTGAGGCTTTGCTAGTGAGGCACAAAAAGTAGCCAATGAGGCTCTATAATCAATGGGAATTTTAAGGATCTGCTATTGGCTATCACATTTGGTTACACTTTTGAAATTGAAAATTAAATGATTACAAAGAGATTATGTGTTTTGAAAAACTATTGAATTGAAGTTTATTATTGAAACAATGATTCACCCCCTCTCTTAGTGTTTCTCGTACTCCAAAAAAAATAATGTCGGCATCAATGACAACAAAGACAACAAACCAGAGGTCTTCTTCTTCATTCTTCCAACAACATTCAAGTCCTTAAATGCATATCTATGTACCAATTATAAGACCTCCCTAAACAACATGGGCTAGTACAACCATAAAATGGTCACATGGGGGAAATTCAAATAAGAGATCAATCATATAATGTGAATCCCAATGAGTTCACATTGGATGATAAATGGTAACATCAGCATGATTGATCTCACCCCAACTAAGCCTCATCCTACACTCAAGAGAAATGGAGAATTGAAATAGTTTTTCCAAGGGAGGAAGACAAAAAAAATCTAGACCCCCTAGATATGACAACACAAGCTCAACTGGCATGCCAACAAGTCCTTGCCATAGAAATAGCCTAACCATCTATGAAATATGTTAGCAACACAACCTCATAATAAAGAGTCACTTGTACTAGGAAATAAAGAAAAAATCATGCCATGAAATAAATTCACTTATGATGCGAGTGGTAGAAACACATGCCACAATACAAATAATTGAGTAAACAACCAAGAGATTGTGTAAAACAAAGCGGTGAGTTGGAATTTCTGCTACATATTTCTAGAGACCATCTATGGAAAAATAAATCTTGTTCAAAGCTTTTGAAATTTGGAATGATGATCTAGAAAAGGAACAAATTATTTCATACATGAAGGATGTGCCACCCAAAAATAGATGAAGAAGCTATAGGAAGCTAAAAATCAAGAGCAACCTAGTGGAGGTGCACAATAGGTTCAACTTGAAAGCAAGTCAGGTGAGCAGAAACAACTACCTACACTAACCAAAATAGGAGAGAGTTATTAAAATTTTGTTTAACGCCTTTTATTGTTACAATAAGAGAAGCACATACATAGAATAATGGAAGTAGAACATCAAGAAAGCATAAAATAGTGACACCAAATATATGTGGGGAAAACCCTTTCTAGTAAAAAACCCCACCCTTCAAAAGCATAGTACTTTCTCTATTACTTCAAATAATGGTTACAAGATATCACCAAGTACAAGCTTCTTCAACAATTTCTTCAACACGAACACTTTTTCTAGAGTGATAGTAGTAGTACTTTGTTACTTGCAAACAAACTATGCATTCTACAACTCAAGGCACTCAATAAATGGAGTGATACAAGCTTCAAGAAGCATCTAGAAGGTGAGGGGTGCCCAATTCCACTTGACACAATTTCCAACACCTTAGACATGCATTTGGACTCATGTGACATATTCCCTTACACCCCTGACAAGTGTCAAACATGCAAATATTCTTCTTCCAAGCTTGGGCACCTAGAATATACTAAAAATAGGCTATGGAAAATTCCTCACACATCTTACAGTTGTCATAGAAATTTCCATAGTTGAAAGCACTTACAATTGTAAGAGAATCTGTCATAACTAACTAAAAATAGTTGATTCTCTTACATCTTTTCATAACCCAACTTGGGTGCCAACTTTCACCCAAGCATTCAAATATTCCTTATGACGTATCATAAAATCTATCATATATCATAGATTCCAAAGTGGGATGCCTATGTCCACTTGTGATGATGATGTGTCATCCAGTCACCTCCAACAAGGATGCCACCTAGCCGATGGGTACCAATTAGTGACATGACACCATAGGAATTTATATAATACAAATAAATACATCAATTACATCAAATTAAATCAGTGTTAGGACTCTAAGGTTGAGACACCTTAATCCCAACATTCTCTCATTTGTCAAAGACTTTCCAAGAGTCATACAGAATCATCTACTTAGGGCCCCAAGGCCCATGGAATCAGAACACCATCCGAAATTCTCCATGCTCACTAGTTTTTTTAGTGCATCTGCAACATTCACCAAAGTGTCAACCTTCTCCAAGTTCACCTTTCCATCCTCTACCATATCATGAAAAAAATTATACTGAACATCTATGTGCTTTGTTCTAGCATGGAAAGTAGGATTTTTTTCTAGGAAAATCACACTTTGAGTGTCACAACAAATAGTAATATGTCCTACATCTAAACCAATATCAAAACACAACCTCTTAAGGAAAATGGATTCCTTACAAGCATGAGTGGCTTCCATATACTCTTCCTCTATCATTGAAAAAGTGTCTACAACTTGCTACTTACTCATCCAAATAATAGCACCACTAAAAATCATAAACACACAACCACTGGTGGATCTTCTGCTATTAATGTCACCTACCCAATCTAAATTCACATATCTTTGAATTCTTAGAGAATTCTAAGGTCCATTAGGATAACCATGAAAGCACAAGGCATACTTGGAAGTATCTCATAAATATCTAAACACTCTCTTAATCGCATCCCAATGCACCCATCCAGGATTAGCCATAAAATGACCAAGGACTCCCACTGCTTGGGAAATGTCTGGTCTTGTACACACCATTACATACATCAAACTGCCAACTACACTCACATATGGTACTCTAGCCATGTCCTCTATCTTAGTAGAAGATTTTGGACAATCATTCATAGAAAGATTCATCCCTTGCATCACAGGAACAAAAAAATGTCTACAATCTACCATGTTGAATATCTCCAACTCAAAGTTCACATACTTGCTCTGTCTCTTATGATTTCCATTCCTAGAATGTACCTAGCTGCACCTAGGTCTTTCATCTCAAGCTGTGTTGACAACTAAAACTTCAAATCTGAAATCATACTTTTACCATTCCCAATAAACAACATATCATCTACGTATAGGACAATAATGAGAATGTGACCATTATCAATTTTAAAGTACACACAATGGTCATATTTAGATCTTTGAAATCCCAATGACAACACATAGGTATCAAAATTCTGATACCACATTCTAGGAGACTATTTCAAACCATAGAGAGACTTCTTCAGTTTGCAAACCAAATTTTCTTTACCTTTTTCAATGAAATGCTTTGGCTATGACATGTATATCCCTTCCTCCAAATCACCATGAAGGAACATTGTCTTCACATCCATTTGTTCCACTTCTAAGTCATATGCTACTGCAAGTGACAACAAAAGCCAGATAGATGTTAGCTTTGCTATAGGAGAGAATATATCCCCATAATCAATTCCCTCCACTTGAAAAAACCCCTTAGAGACCAACTATGCCTTATAATTCTCAATACTACCATCAAGACCACACTTCTTCTTGAAAAACTATTTAAAACCAACAAGTTTATGTCCAACATGCAAAGGTACCAAATCCCAAGTCTTGTTTTTCTTTAATCAAGCCATCTCTTCATCCATGGCTTGTATCCAAGAATCTGAATCATTCATACCCATAGCCTCTCTAACAGTCCTAGGCTCATCAGTATTATTAATCAAGGAAAAGATGCAACTAGAATCCAATAATGAATACCCAAACCTTTTTTGTTTTTTCCTAACTCATGTAGACCTCCTCAAAGGCTGAAGTTGAGGTTCTCCTTGTTCAGAACTTTCAAAGCTACTTGAGCTCTCCTCATCATTAGGTCCAATAGGAGTATATGGTTCTTCTTTCTTGAAATTAGGTGGAATCTTCACTACCTTCTTCTTTTGTTTCTCCTCTTTCTCTAGCTACAAATCAATTGTAGAAGGTTTCATCTCTCTAAAGATCACACTTCTACTATAGAGAACCTTTTGAGCTTTTGGATCCTAAAGCTTGCACCCTTTCACACTAAAACCATAGCCAATAAAGATACACTTAAGAGCCTTGTTCTCCAACTTTGATCTTTTCTCATTTAGAACATGAGTTTAAGCTTCACAACCAAATACTCTGAGATGTATCATCGAAGGCTTTTTACCAGACCATGCCTCCATGGGTGTATTACCAACAAGTGTTGATGTAGGAGATCTATTGATCAAATAACATGTAGAGGCTACCGCTTCAGCCCAAAATTTTTGTTCAAGGCTAGCACCACTCAACATACTCCTAGCCCTCTCCATCAACATTATGTTCATCCTCTTTGCAACTTCAAATTTTTGTGGAGTTTAGGGAGTTGTTTTATTTCTCTCAATCCTTTGCTCTTTATAGAACTTGTCAAACTCTATGGAACAAAACTCACCACCATTATCAATCCTCAAACACTTAATCTTTCTACTAGTCTAATTTTCTACCAAGGCCTTAAACTCCTTAAATCGACTAAAGACTTCAACTTTACTTCTGGGTAAATAAATAAATGTCCTATTGTAATCATTTATGAAAGAAAAAAAATATATAGATTTTGATAATGAAGGAACATTTAAAGGACCAAAAACATTTGAATGAACATAGTCCAAAACCCCAGAAGACTTATGAGAATTGGAGTAGAAAGAAACACAGTGTTTTTTTCCATATACACAATGTTCACAAAAGTCAAACTCAAGATTACAATTATCAAGGCCTTCAACAAGGCTCTTATTTTTCATGGTTCTAATACCCTTCTCACCAATGTGACCAAGTCATTGGTGTCATAACATTGACTTCTCTACAAGAAGCTTCATTTCCATAGAATGAGCACCCTTAGGTACCTAAAATTCATGACCATCAGATGTAGCTGCAACATGCTTCTTCTCTACAAAATCTAATGGTGAGGATGAAGAATCTAAAGGTCTCTTCTTCAATACATTAAAAGAACTATCACACTGTACAGTGCATGCATCAAGCTAAAATAGAGTACCAATACGAACTCCCATATCCAACACCATAGTTCCTCTTTTCATCAAGCATCCTCCACCAAAAAAAACAACTTGCACTCCTGAATCATTTGGTTAAATCACAAAAATAAGATTTCATGCCAAACTTGGGATATGCAAGACACCATCAATCCCTTTCACTCTTCCATCAAGAAATCTGATTTTAACTCTTTCACGACCAACAATCTTTAGGTGAGATTCATCACCTAGGTACACCTCTCCACCATCAAACTCCTCATACTTTGAGAACCAATCTCTGTGAGAAGTCATGTGAAAGGATGCACCTGAATCTATCAACCACACATCATTTGATGAATGGGCTGCCAAGGCTACAATAAATGCTTCTCCATCATCTTGGGATGATTTCTCATATTTATAATCAGAGGACTTATCTTTATTCTTCTACTCCTTATAATCTTTCTAAATGTGAACAACTTCACCACAATTCCAACATTTTTCCTTGGACTTCTTACCAGGAGACTTTGATCTCCTTGGATACTTTGACTTAGATTTCTTGTCTTTCTTTTTGCTTCTCTCTTTTGGTCTTCCATGAACTACAAGGGCCTCCTTGGCCATCTCAAAAGACTTCCTTTGCATCTCCTTAGATAGTAATGAGGAAAAAACCTCATCCATCTTGAAGGTGGAAGTAGTGCTTCCAATATCCATTACCAAGTGATCCCAAGAGTTCAACAACAAACACAAAAGGAGCATGCAATGGTATTGTTCATCTATTTTGTCTCCAACGGAACCCAATTGTGTAACCAACATGTTAAAAGAGTTTAGGTGATCTACAATAGATCCTCCATTTTCCATTTTTAGAGAATACATCTTCTTTCTCAAGAAAAGCTTGTTTACCAGGGATTTAGCCTAATAGACATCACCAAGCTTCTTCCACAAAGAAGTAGAAGTTTTATGTTCATGGACATTCAAGAGAATAGAATTAGCCAAACAAAGTCTAATAAGACTCTTGGCTTTCCTATCCATGAGATTCCAATCCTCTTGTTTCATGCCTGAAGGTTTGGTTCTAGAAATTACAATCCATAAGTCTCAGTCTACTAACATGTCTTCCATTTTGAGCTTCCACAACTCAAAATTACCACCGTTAAATTTTTCCATCTCAATCCTCCTAGATGTGCCTATCATCTCTTTCCTGCAAAAAGGTCATGAAATGAAAACTTATACAAAACTCACACTAAAACTAAGATTAGCTCAAAAAACCCTTCTACCCAACAAAGGAACCAAGGCTAGCCAAGCTCTAATACTAACTAAATGGAAGTCAGGTGAGCGAAAACAACTTCCTACACTAATCTAAATAGGAGAGAGTTACAAAAATTTTGTTTAACACCTTTTAATGTTACAATAAGAGAAGTGCATACATAGAATAATGGAAGTAGAAAAGAAAGAAAGCATAAAATAGTGACACCAAATATACGTGGGGAAAACCCTTTCGGGTAAAAAACCCCACCCTTCAAAAGCATAGTACTTTCTCTATTACTTCAAATAATGGTTACAAGATATCACCAAGTACAAGCTTCTTCAACAAGTGCTTCAATACGAACACCTATTTTGGAGTGATACTAGCAACACTTTGTTACCTACAAATAAACTATGCATTCTACAACTCAAGGAACTCAATAAATGGAGTGATACAAGCTTCAAGAAGCATCTAGAAGGTGAGGGTCATCCAAATCCACATGGCACAATTTCCAACACCTTAGACATGCATTTGGACACATGTGAAATATTCCCTTACACCCCTAACAAGTGTCAAACATGCAAATATTCTTCTTCCAAGGTTGGGCACCTAGAATTTGCTAAAAGTAGGCTATGAAAGATGCCTTAAAAATCTTACAGCTGTCATAGAATCTGTCATAGTTGTCAGCACTTACAGTTGTAAGAGAATCTTCCATAACTAACTAAAAATAGTCAATTCTCTTGTTGCAAGAATGGAAGAAGAATGAAGTGTTGTCATTGATGTCAACCGGTCAGCTAGTTTTCTACTAGTTGTTGTTGATTGTACATATTGAGGATATTGAGAAAATTGTATTAAAATAAGGTTGCTAGTGAACTATGTTCTGTTGTGTGTTGATTGAGGTCTAGGAGAATTGTTGTTGGTCCAGATTTCTCTTTGATGAAGTCTTATGGAATATGGTTCAAGAGTTGTGTTTCCATAGTTCTATTAAAGTTGGTTTTGGCATTTGGAAGTATCGAGCTTAATTGATCTATGTGTTTTACACTAGTATGGCCAACTGTGTGTCAAACACTACTTTCAAAGTTGATGAAGCATGTTGGATCTATTATGGGTATCAGTGAAGCATTTATTTGGGTTTCCCTAATTCTAATTCCACCCTAGGATGTTTGGTGTCAACCTAATTTTAATTTGAAGTTGGATGGCTGACTTTGTATCTTTTCAAGGTTGGAGATAGTATAAATACAGAATGTACTAGCGATGAAAATTGTACATAAGAAAAGAATGAAGATAAGTGAAATAATAGACGTGACTTTGATGCTATTCTTAAATTGTGTGAGTTAAGTGTGTGGTTGTTCCATGCGGAGCTTAAACATTGAGTTTCTGGATGCAGTGAGCAGAAGGCTAACTCTATCATTCATGCGAGTTGATAAGTGATTATGGTGGAATTTTCGTGGCATTGGGATTGTTGCCTCTCTATAACAAGTCTTCTTTTTCTTCTTTGTATCTCTGTGGAAGTGATCCCTTTGAGTTGTAGCCCTATGGACAATGAGTCCTTATTTTAGGCATTGGGCCTTATCTCAAACAGTGAACCTTATCTCAGGTAGTGAGCCTTTTTGTAATTGGTTTTGATATTCTCTATAGTGTGAATTAATCCTCACCATGTTTTTTCCCTCATTGGGTTTTCCATGTAAATTTTGTGTTATTGTGTTTTTGGATTTGCATTTGATGGTTAATCACTTAATCGGTTTATGTGTTAGTTTCGGTAATTGAATTTAAGGTTATAATCTATGACAGATGATTCACCCCCTTGTTAGTTGTCCTATCCAACAATTGGTATTAGAGTTTGGTTCCTTGGTGAAGAGACTAACCACTTGAGGAATGTCATGGATGGCTAACAAAATAGTCTTTTATTATCCAAGGTTTGATGGAACTAACTATCGTATCTGGAAAGTATTGATGGAATAATATCAAGAGTATTATGGATTTGATGTAGAGAAAGCTTATAAGAATATCTACACTCCTCTTGCAAATGTTCTAAGTACACCTGAAGAAATTAGAGCACATGAAGTGAATAACAAGGCAAAGTTCATCTTGAAGAATAGTTTGGTACATTATGAGTTGATTAAAGTTTAGAATTTAAAGAAAACTAAGGAAGTTTGGGATGCTTTAGAAAGAGCACACAATGGTGATGAAAGGGTGAAAGAGGAAAAATTACAGAATTTGGAAACATGATTTGATCTTCTACATATGTCCAAAGATGAGAATGTTAAAGCGTATGTACAGAGATTGGATGAGGTAGTGGATGGAATGCAATCTCTTGGCACCACTGTAGATGAAACCAAAATTGCAAAGAAGATTCTCATAACTCTTTTGGATGCTTATAGTGAAAAGGTGAGTGCTATTGAGCAGACTATAGATTACAAGACTTGTACTAAGGATCTATTATTAGGATTTTTGACATCTTAAGAAATGAGGAAGCCAAATCTAAGAAGTGGAGGAAAAATAGAGACTACTTTTAAAGATACAAAAATTGAAGATCTAGATGAAGATAATTTTGAAGAAATCGAGGCTAACTTTGTAAGAAGATTGAGAAAAGGCTTTGGTAAGTATGAAGGAAAATTTCCCTTTAAATGCTTTAGTTGTGGAGAAATTGGTCACTATGCTACAAAGTGTCCAAAAAGAGCTAAAAAGAATAAACAAAGATATGAGAAATAAAGGAAAGGAAAGAAGATTAATAGAGCTTACTATGTTAATGAGAATGCTAGTATTTCAGATGAAGATTCTAAATATGAAGATCCAGATGACAATGAATGTTTGTTCTTTGAAATTAAAGATGAACCTACTTCTACTAATTTAGAAAGATAGTCAAAAGAAAGTCATAATGATGCAGACAAGGGTCGGCCATTCCGTAACAAGGGTAGAACTAGTGACAAGAATAAGTTTGTGAAAATTGAAAAATATGATGGAGGTATGGTTATATTTGGAGATGATATTGGTTCTAAAATTTGTGGGATAGGTTCAATTAGTTTTGATGGAAAGCATCATACTGACGATGTCTACTATGTTAAGGGTTTAAGGCATAATCTATTGAGCATTGGTCAAATGTGCAGAAAGGGATATGATCTTGTGTTTAAGGATGAGAAGTGTGAGATCTGAAAAGGATCCAAAACATTGATTGCTATAGGAAAGAAATCCAAAGGGAATATTTATTAGCTTAAAGGTGTTGATGGATGATGTTTTATGACTCAGATAAATGACAATTGGTTATGGCACAGGAGAATGTGTCACATGAATTTTGATAACTTGGAAAGGATTAGTACTATTCAAGCCATGAGAGATCTACCGAGAATTACAAAGCATGTAAATGCTATTTGTAGGAATTTCTAGTTCGAGAAGTAGAAAATAAATCATTACAGATTAAGAGAACAATCTACTATTGGATTGCTGGATTTGGTTCAAACAGATCTTTGTGGTCCTGTGAGAGTGAAAATTCTACTTGGTGAAAGGTACTTTATGCTTTTAATTGATGATTATTCTAGATATACTTGGGTTACATTTTTGAGAGAAAAATCAGCAACATTAGATAGATTCAAAGCATTCAAGGCTATGGTTGAAAAAGAAGTGAATTTGAAGATAAAATGCTTGAGATCTGACAGAGGTGGTGAATTCACCTCCCATGAGTTTAATATGTTTTGTGAATTGAATGGAATAAAGAGATAGATATCTACTCTAAGAACTCCTCAACAGAATGGAGTTGTTGAAAGGAAAAACAAAACAGCTCAAGAAGCTTCTAGGTCAATGATCACTGAAGTCAGATTACCAAAAGCTTACTGGAAAGAAGCTATTCACACTGTTGTGTATGTATTCAATCGCGTTCAGGCAAGAGAAAATAGTACAAAGACTCCCTATGAGCTATTGCATGGAATAATTTTGATAGTTAAATATTCCAAGGTATTCAGAAGCAAATGATATATCAGAATAGATGAGGAAACATTAGGAAAGTTTGATGCAAGAAGTGATGAAGGAATATTTCTTGGTTACTCTACTAAAATCAAGACATACAAATGCTTCAACAAGAGATTGAGGAAGATTGTGGAGAGCTTGAATGTGAAGGTTGATGAAACAATAAATAATTCTATTGATATTGATGGATTTTCGTCTAACAAACATGACTGTGTGAGAGTAGAAGAAAATGTGGAAGAACAAGATAGAGTAGAATGAAAGAGAAAATGATGCTTTGGTAATGTCCCCTAGAACACTGAAATATGTATGAGGAATCATTTAGAAATTCAGATTATTGGAGACAAGACAAAAGGTGTGTTGACTAGAAGCAAAGTTGTTGTTGAAGTAAATTTGTGCTTATTCTCTGAAATTGAGTTGAAGTCAATAAGTGAAACCTATGAGGAAGAACATTGGAAGGAAGCAATGAAAGAAGAAATTTTTCAGGTTGAAAAGAATCAAACTTGGGAATTGGTCCCAAGACCGGTAAACAAAAATATCATTGGATCAAAATGGGTATTCAGAAACAAGTTGAATGAGAATGAGAAAGTTGTTAGAAACAAAGCAAGGCTTGTGTGTAAAGTCTACTCACAAGTGGAAGGTATAGATTTTCAGGAGACTTTTGATCTGGTAGAAAGAATTGAAGCTATAAGGATGTTCTTGGCATTAACTACTTATAAAGATTTCAAATTCTATCAGATGGATGTGAAGTCAACATTTTTGAATGGTGAACTAGATGAAGAGGTCTACATGGAACAACAGAAGGATTTCAATTAACAAATCATCTAGATATGGTGTGCAAATTGAAGAAAGATTTATATAGACTAAAGCAAGCTCCTAGAGCTTGGTATGCAAGGTTAGATAAGTACTTGAATCAAACAGGATTTAACAAAGGTACAACAGACAGTAATTTATATTTCAAGACTGAAAATGACAAAATCTTGATTGTAGTTGTATATGTTGACGACATTATCTTTGGAGGAAATGAAAAGATGGGTAAGATGTTTGCAGGAGAAATGTAGAAATAATTTGAAATGTCTATGTTTGGTGAGATGAATTTCTTTCTTGGGCTATAGATTAATCAAACAAAGAAAGGAATTTTCATTTCACAATCTAAGTATGTGAGAGAAATGTTGAGAAAATTTGGGATGGACGGTTCCAAACTGGTAAGTACTCCTATGATGAGTGGATGCAAGTTGGGAAAAGATGATGATTCACCTAAGACTGATCAAAGCAAGTATAGATCTATGATTGGTGGACTACTGTATTTGACTGCTACTAGACCAGATATTATGCATGCAGTTTGTCTTGTAGCTAGATTTAAAGAAGATTTGAAGGAAACAAATGTTATTGTTGTTAAAAGAATATTCAAATATTTGAAAGGCACTCTGGATTATGGATTATGGTATCCTTAATATACTAATTTTACACTCAGTGCTTATACAGATGCAGATTGGGCTGGAAGTATAGATGACAAAAAGAGTACAAGTGGTTGTACATTCTTTCTTGCATGTAGATTGGTGGCATGGTTGAGTAGAAAGCAAGATTCAGTCTCTTTGTTGACTGTTGAAGTTGAGTATATTGTTGTTGCATCGTGTTGTACACAAGTTTTATGGATGGAATAGACATTGAAATATATCATAGTACTACCTAATGATCCTATTTATATCTTCTATGATAACACAAGTGCAATTATCATTTTGAAGAATACTATGATTCACTCGAGAACAAATAATATATCTATCAGGTATCATTTCTTAAGAGATAAGTTCATGGAGAATGAAGTCAAGCTTGAGTATGTTTCGACAAAAGATCAGATTGCGGATATATTTACAAATGCTCTTCCTAAAGATACTTTTGAGTATCTTCAAGATAAGCTAGGGTTTATTGTCCCTCCTTTTACAAACTAAGATGCATTTGGAGATGCATCATTTTGGTGAATTCATGATTCTATCTTTTGGACTGATGTTTGTTGGTGGTTTCCCTTAGGGGGAGCAAGAAGATTTTCTAAGTGTTGTCATTATGAGTATTATGTTTTCATGTCAAAGGAAGTTTCAATGGACATATATTTTTCCTTTTCCATTGATGTCAAAGGGGGGGAGAGAGAATGTGAAAAAAAAGGAGAGAGAGACTAGGTGAAAAGGAAAATAAATTTAATAAGAGAAAGAAGGTAATGGGGAAGATGGTCTTCAAAAGGGGAGAAGCAAAACAAAAAAATATTGAGAAGTATTTTCAGAATAGGTATGGTGTCTTTGATGATTTTTTACATCATGTGTTTCCATCAATGACAAAGGGGGAGATTGTTGCAAGAATGGAAAAAGAATGAAGTGTTACTATTGATGTCAACCAGTCAGCTGGTTTTCTACTAGTTGTTGTTGATTGTACATATCGAGGATATTGAGAAAATTGTATTAAAAGAAGGTTGTTGGTGAACTATGTTTTTGTTGTGTGTTGATTGAGGTCTGGGAGAATTGTTGCTGGTCCATATTTCTCTTTGATGAATTATTATGGTGTATGGTTCAAGATTTGTGTTTTCCTAGTTCTATTGAAGTTGGTTTTGTCATTTGGAAGTATCGAGCTTAATTGATCTATATGTTTTACACTGGTATGGCCAACTGTGTGCCAAGCACTACTTTCAAAGTTGATGGAGTGTGTTGGATCTATTATGGGTCCTAGTGAAGCATGTTTTTGCGTCACCCTCATTCTAATTCCACCCTAGGATTTTTGGTGCTGACCTAATTTGAATTTGAAGTTGGATGGTTGATTTTGTATCTTTTCAATGCTGGAGATAGTATTAATACAGAATGTGCTAGCGATGAAAATTGTACATAAGAAAAGAAGGAAGATAAGTGAAAGAGCAGACACAACTTTGATGCTATTCTTAAAGTGTGTGGTTGTTCAGTGCAGAGCTTAAACACTAAGTTTTTGGATGTAGTGAGAAGAAGGCTAACTCTATCATTCATGTGAGTTGATAAGTGATTGTGGTGGAATATTCATTGCATTGGGATTGTTGTCTCTCTATAACAAGTCTTCTCTTTCTTCTTTGTATCTCTATGGTAGTGAGCCCTCCAAGTTGTAGCCCTGTGGATAGTGAGTCTAGACAGTGAGTCCTTATTTTAGGCAGTGAGCCTTATCTTAGGCAATAAGCCTTTTTGTAATTGGTTTTGATATTCTCTATAGTGTGAGTTAATCCTCACCTTGGTTTTTCCCTCATTGGGTTTTCCACATAAATCTGGTGTTATTGTGTTTGTGGATTTGCATTTGATGGTTAGTCACTTAATTAGTTTATGTGTTAGTTTTGGTAATTGAATTTAAGGATATAATTTGTGACAACTGATTCACCCCACCTCTCAGTTATCCTATCCAACATCTCTTACATCCTATCATAACCCAACTTTGGTGTCAACTTTCACCCATGCATTAAAAGATGCCTTATGACACGTCATAGAATCTATCATATATCATAGATTCCAAAGTGGGATGCCTATGTCCACTTGTGATGATGACGTGCCATCTAGTCACCTCCAATGGGGATGCCACCTAGTCGATGGGTCCCAATTAGTGACATGACACCATATGAATTTATATAATAAAAATAAATACATTAATTACATTAAATTAAATCAATGTTAGGACTCTAAGGCTTGAGACACCTTAATCCCAACACAACTGACATAGCCACCCACTATAAATAATCCTTCTCCCTCTCCTCACTCTAATCCCTTCTTTTGGTTATTGTTATAGTATAGAGGTATTTTATTTTCACACTAGCAAAATTAATCTTGCATAGGTCATCCACCTTTTTGTCTCAAGTCATAAGATTGGACCAAATGACATGATCCAACTTAATCCTTACCTAGGGTTTCCTCTATGGTTTCTTATCCTTTTATCTAAGGTAATTCATCTTTATTGTAATAATTCACAATTTATTATTGGTTCGTGTATAGTTTTCATCAATAGAGATCATGCTATTATAGAAATTCCCTTGCTCTTTTGTCTATTTTTATGATAGTTGTTTAATTACACATGATCTTTGGGAATTGTAAAGTTGAGGATTCAACTCTAACTTGCTTTCAAAGCTCCAAATCTATAATTCTCTATCCATATTTTGGTAGATTTGGTATTGATAATTCAAACGGTACATCCTAGAGAAAAAGAAACCTAAAAATTATATCCAAAATGTTCAAAAACTCTAATATCACCTATTTGAATGTTGAAATCTGAGCAAGGGAAAATCAAGCCCAAAAATTTTAGGTGTCTTCAAATTTTTGCATGAAAATTTGTATGATCATATGAATCTATCAAATGTTTTACATCCATACATCATACATTTCCAATACCATTAAATTTGTGCAAAAACATTCCTACATCATTTTGCATGAGTTTTTACAAGTGGAAAAAAAATTGCAGTCATGTTTTTCTTAATTTTTTTCATTTTGAATTTTGCAACATTTTTTTATTTTTCAACTGAGGATTTTACATTTGTGAATAGTGACTACCTTGATTCATGTGATTAGGGATTCCATAGTCAATCTAGTTGTAATTTTTTTCACTCAACTAGTGGTAAATCCCCAAAAACCACCATATCATCCTATTTTTTCTTTTTCTTTTCCAACGCCACATCCACTATAATTGAATCTAACCAAATTGTCACATATTGATGCCCATAAAACCTCCTACTACTCATCAAAAACAATTTCCAACTCTTATTGGTAGTTCCCAAATTTGCATTAGTGTTTTCCATATTTTAGTGGCATTTTTGACATATCATTGGCAATTTCAAGAGTCAACAACATTTTTCCAATAGGGAGGATATATTGTGGCAAGGTAAGGAATATTTTAGTCATTTATTTGCTAATTCCAGCATGACATCAACATTGTACGACCCAAGAACCCCCAACCCTAGTTTTTGTGAGCTAAAGGAGCTATTATTTTCTTTTTGGTATAACTTGGGCATATGATGTTGAAAATAGGCAGACAAAATATCATCAAAAAGCTAGTTCTAAGCACTTTAAGTGGTGTAGAATTTTTTCTCATAGTTTTTTGTTGATACTTTTTATTTTCTATTCAGAGTCAAATCATTATTTTTTAATCCCAAGCTTATAACCTTTTGCCTATATCTCTAATTTTCATGATTATTGTGATGTTTGAAAGGCATTTTATAGCTCTTCACAACTATTTAAGCACTTTTTCTAAAATCTTCCCCAAATATATATTATTTGGTTTGTTATTATTTCACATTTTAGTTTATTACTTAAACATTTTGGCACTTGCAAAAGATATATTATATAAGATGACTTCTTTTTAGCTAATCTATATTTATTTTTAGTATCTTGTCATTTTATGGACATTGTAAGCATCTATTAAATGCACTTTTCATTTGTAAATGCATTAAGATAAAATGACACTATAATATATGTATTTTGGGGATATTTCACATCATGTTGTGTCATTTTTGTACTAACTATTTTACAAAGTGTCATGAGGTTATGTTGTGTTTACTTTATTATTTACAATCAAAACCTTGTCTACTTTCATGTGTTTGTGTCTTGTTTTGTAAAACATTTTTCAATTGTAGTTACTATCTTGTACATGATCTAATGATATTTATTTTCCTTCATGCACTACATTGTGACACAATTTTAGTGGACTTATCATACCTCTCTTGTCAACATTGTGGGGGGTTGTCATATTGTTGGTGCTAGTGCTTATCTAGTTTCAATTTGGATTGAGATATATATATCTAGTTTTTGTTCATATATACTAGGTCGATGTATACCTAGTTACCCATGCATTCCAGTTGGATGGAATATAAACCATACAAGCACTCTTACATTCTTGTTTGTGGACATGACCTTTCATCCTCAATTTTTTTTCTTGAGATTATTAGCACCTGCATTGGTTGAGTAGTGTTGTTAGGTCACTCATGCATACTAATGTGTCATATGTATCTTAGCCTCAAATTATTTCCTTAGTTTCCCATTTGATCATTATTCAATTAATGTCATTGGGTTCACTCATGCACATTTCAATCTTCTTTCTCTTGATCTTCATCCTAATTTTAGAGAAGGCTCTTCAATTTCAGCACTATAGTAGTCATATTTCAATAGTTATTTGTAGCTTCTTCAAGCTGTGTTCTTCATGCTCATCTTCAAGACATGATTTTGGAGGCTTCTTAGTCCTTTGTATGTTTTCTCTCCAATTCAAGGGGATATTTATTGTATCAATGATGCAAGTTGTCCTTGGGGGGTCATTTTGAGTTCTTCACTTTTTCAAGTCTTTCTCTCTTTTTCAAGAATAGATTTTCCAAAGAGGTTTTCTCATTTTCTCGAATTATGAGAGATCATTTTTCATTTGTACATGGGTACCTCATCAGGCACAATTATCAAGACTCATATTTTGGTTTTTATGCATTCATCACTAGAGGTTTTACCTTTTCCTAAGTTGCACTTAAACATGGTGTTATGAGTAAAAAGTGGGTTCCTCATTAATTATTATGTTTTCTTTCACACTAGCATACTTAACCTTACTTAGGTCACATTTTTTTCCTTGGGTCATAGGGTTGGGTCACATCTCAGATCTAACTTAATCCTCACCTAGGGTTTCATCTAGGATTTATTTTACTTTATCAAGGATAATTTTTCATTATTGTATTAATTCTAAATTCATTATTGATTCATTTATTTTTTGCACCGATAGAGTTGAGGATATTGCATCAATTCCATTGCTTTTTCTCTCTTTTTGTGTTGGTGTTGATTTCAAGAGATCTATGAGAGTTGTACAATTAAGAATTCAACTCCAACAATTATGTAGTCCAACCTTCCCTTTGTCCCCACAAGTTCACATTATTTCATCCCCACAATCCAATTCCAATCCTCTTCCTTCTTCCCCATCTATAAAATTTCCCCCTACTCCATTCTGTCCACCACAAGCTCCTACACCCAAAACTTCACAACCCCCCTTATAATGATAATGCCATCATTATTATACTACCCACAATACTTAACACTAGTTATCCATATAACTTAATTTTCTCTAGCTAGAGATTATCATCTTCCAACTTTCCAAGCAACTATCTCACCACCTCCTCAAGCCTTGGTTGTCATGACCTAAAATTTAGCCAACCAAAGCCATTCTCAACTACCATTTTTTTTTACTTTCTATTGCTACTAAGGTAAAAATTGAAGTTTCATGGTTAACCTACAATTGATGACATCAATTTTGTGATGTCATCATATCACTTAAACTATCTTATGAAGATACCTAGCTTGTAAATTTCTCTAAGTGTTTCAAATTGAGATGTTTCAAACTTTTCCTAGGTATTATAAGGTATAGCAATTGATCACCCTTTTAAGTTGACGAATTGATAAAATACAAATTTCCCTTTTTCTCTCTACATTTGTTTTCGTAGTTGGATAAAAAGAGAAATGTTATTTCACAATAATGAATTAACTATAAAGAGTTTTGCAATGGAGAAACTACATTATACTAAACATTCATAAATAAAATAACAATGCTTAAATATAAATTAAAAATACATAAAAACAATTTTCTCGACTCCACAATAAACACCAATAACATAATCCCTACTTTCCTAGACTAGATTAAGGTTTACCACTTTCAAAATCCCTACTTTCCTAATTGGTACATATAATGGTGATGTGGGAGCATCCATAGTTGCAGGTAATCTTACATCAACCAAAAGATTAAATTTTTTATGTTGTCATGGTTTGAATGATTTTTTGAGAAATAAATTGATGGTCTTAGGCCAAAAATCAGATTTCAAATAATTAGACTAATTTATGTTACAAATGATATAGTGGGAGATGGTGTTGGAATGCATTTTTAATGTTTGAAATGGGAAAAGACAACTTGGGCATGGGTTTTCTTGGGAGTAACAAATTGTTGCAGGTCATTTAACATTCCTCAACAACTGCAAGCAAAAGTGGGGTGCCTATGTTATGCTATTAGAGTAATTTTTCAAAATGGACTCCTATTTGTGAGGAATGGAGAATCATAGTGTTCGTTATTGATTACCTTTCTTCCTAGGAGTGATTTTCACATGCATGAGAGAGACAAATATTTTATTTTTATGGATTTTTTTTACCAGTTTGGGCATGGGATGGGAGATACAGTATTGGAGGAGATAGTGGTTGTAGGAACGAGGTGATTTAACAATTCTTATTTGATTTTTTTCCAGAATTTGGTGTGAGTGGAGGTAGGCATAGATTTTCCTAGGAGAGGTTGTAGAAATTTTTGTTGTAGGTCTAAGGTGATACACAATAAAAAATAACTTTGAAAGGTTGTAGATTCATTATGCCATTGATTTTTTAGAAGAAGATTGTAGATAGAAGGGGAAAGAAGCATACAAGAAGAAGTGAGATTGAAGAAATATAACCTGTGATTGATCTTGTTGCTTGTATCAGAATTTTAAATTTGATTTGTGATGTTTTCCATCATTCTAAATGGATGCAAAAATTGTATTTTTCATTTGGTTTTGATATCATGTAATTTAGGATATTTTGAGCAATTATTTTAATCATACTTGTTGCAGATTTTTGGCATTGTAAAAATCATTTTCGGAATTATCTCTTGTGTGGTTGAAGTGTGTTGAGGGTTGGGAAAAATATCTTTCATTAGTGGCATCAAAGCAGGTTTTTCCTGAGTCTATAGGCAGAGTGTTGAAGTGAGGCAATTTGTAGTAGGACCTGTGAGTTGTGGATGTTGAGAAAATTCCTCATAGAGTTTCCCATCATGGTAGAGGTGGAGGTAGAGTTGGAGGTAGAAACCATCCTGGTATGGATGATTTCAGAGACCTTAGAAGGAAAGTAGAGACATTGTAGGAAGAACTATTTAGAATATTTGAACATAGAGAAACAAA